>JALJCO010004864.1:0-36925 GCA_023101725.1 Atherinomorus stipes
AGTAGGCATGATAATCGAAACCCGGTTCCTCGGGGCCATCGATAAGAAATGGATCAATTTCCCGGAATCGAACCCCGTTTTGAGACCCGGTTCCCGTTATCGATGCCTTGACGTGATTTCCGCAATTTCTGTCGGCGAATTCCCAAAGACAAGATGGAGCGGAAGAAGCGGTGGAGGGCATGGCTTCACTTCTCAAAAAAGATGAAGAAAAGGCTGTATGCAACCACTGTGATGCTGTGCTCTCCTGTAAGGGAGGCAATACAACCAACATGTTAAAGCATTTAGATGCAGTTCACAACCTCAATGTGCGAGACGCCTGTCGTGTCTTCGAGACGTGGAAACAAGGCGAGCGACAGTCAAAACGTCCCCTTCAGCTTCCAGCAGTGTCACAGCGAGTACAGGATCAGGCGACATGCTTTCATTTTCAGGTTGGTTAGTTACTTAATAGCTATTGTTTGGCGAATGACTTCCATAGCATTTTCCATCAGGTACAGCAGGTAGCTCTATTTAACTTGGCTAACGAGCTTGCTCCGTAGTTATCTAAGGTATTCCATTAACGTAAGCCTTTTTATTTGTGTCGGATAACGTAGCGTTGTACACCACTCCAGATTGTGTTGGTCTGTCTAGAAGCAGTAGCTAAAGTTATTGATGTGAGTTAACGTTGGTGCTTACAAGATGCAAAATGAAGTAAGAACGATGCTGTTTCAGATGATGACAGCAGCAGCCAGAGTGGCAAAGGCAGTGGCAGCAGAGCTGGCTCTGCGCCTAACCCTTTCTCCATAGCAAAGTTCAACGCTGAGCGCAGCAAAATGAGTGAGGATGAGACAAACATCATCACTGGCCTCCTAACGCGAATGATGGTTAAATGTCTTCTCCCATTCAGTTTGGTAAATACAGACGAATACAAGTCGGTTAATTTGCATTTTTCTGACATTAAATGTCACTATCAGGCTTTATGAACTTCAGGTTAAGTTATTTGGATTGAATGCTTAACAGTCGTATATTGCTTTAGAATTGTGTTGAAAATAATGATGATGATGATGAGAAGAAACAAAACTGTCCAGGATACATTAGCACCTTTCCTGTGAAATTTGACTAAAATACCTGTCAACAGGTGTATAAGTCTTCTTTAAGATTAGAGAAAACACCTGATTGCAATGATTGCCTCAGAATGTTGCTCAACAAAAATTTTAGCTTCAGAGCCCCATCATGCTTGTTTGCTTTTTTATTTTTATTTTTTAATATATATATATATATATATATATATATATATATATATATATATATATATATATATATATATATATATATATATATATATATATATATATTTCTGTTGAACCACAATTCAAAATCAATGTCAGGATTTTCATGGAAATTTTATTTGTCATTACTTTTGTCAGTTTTAAGTTACTTTACTGACAGCTGTTTTTTTTTTTTTCTTTTTTAATTGGATGGTATTAATCATTTTGAGGATGACATTCAGAGGAGCAGACTTGATCCAGAGAAGGCAGACATGCTAATTTTCTTGAAAAAAATAGTTGATTTTCTTGTAAATTTTTCAGAGTTCAGAGGTCATTCTTGTGTGGGAAGGGGTGAAATACACATGAAACACCACATCAAAGTTCAGTGGCTGCATTTATTTCCAGATAAAACTTCTTTTGTTCTAGATGTTTTTGTTAGTTTCCCCTGTTTTTCTGTGACATTGAGTATCTGCTGATACTCAAATGTAGAGCACATTGAAAAAGTAAGCTTTTGTTACAAGCTATACATTGTTTCTTTTCATATACAACAAAGTATCAGACATTGATAAGAAAATCGATAAGGAATCGAATCGATAAGCTGCATCAATAATGGCATTGACATCGATAATTTCTTATCAATTATCATCCCTAGAGGAGAGCGTCTCAGAGAATCTGAGGAGAACGCTCCCCAGACATGAGAACATCTCAGAGACACTGAGAAGAACGTCTCAGAGATACTGAGGAGGACGCCTCAGAGACACTGAGAAGAACGCCTCAGACATGAGAACATCTCAGAGACACTGAGAAGAACGTCTCAGAGATACTGAGGAGGACGTCTCAGAGACACTGAGAAGAACGTCTCAGACATGAGAACATCTCAGAGACACTGAGAAGAACGTCTCAGATATGAGAACGTCTCAGAGAATCTGAGGAGAACATCTCAGAGACACTGAGGAGAACGTCTCAGAGACACTGAGGAGAACGTCTCAGAGACACTGAGAAGAACGTCTCAGAGACACTGAGGAGAATGTCTCAGAGACACTGAGGAGAACGTCTCAGAGACACTGAGGAGAACGTCTCAGAGACACTGAGGAGAAACGTCCAGAGACATTGAGGAGAACGCCTCAGAGACATTGAGAGAACGTCTCAGAGACGTGAGGAGAACGTCTCAGAGACGTGAGGAGAACATCTCAGAGACATGAGGGAGAAACGCCTCAGAGACATGAGGAGAATGTCTCAGAGACGTGAGGAGAATGTCTCAGAGACATGAGGAGAATGTCTCAGAGACGTGAGGAGAACGTCTCAGAGACATGAGGGAGAACGCCTCAGAGACATGAGGAGAACGTCTCAGAGACGGAGGAGAATGTCTCAGAGACATGAGGAGAACATCTCAGAGACATGAGGAGAACGTCTCAGAGAATCTGAGGAGAACGTCTCAGAGAATCTGAGGAGAACGTCTCAGAGAATCTGAGGAGAACGCCCCAGAGACACTGAGGAGAACGCCCTCAGAGACATTGAGGAGAACGTCTCAGAGACATGAGGAGAACGTCTCAGAGACGTGAGGAGAACATCCCCAGAGACATGAGGAGAACGTCCCAGAGACGTGAGGAGAATGTCTCAGAGACGTGAGGAGAATGTCTCAGAGACATGAGGAGAATGTCTCAGAGACGTGAGGAGAACGTCTCAGAGACATGAGGAGAACATCTCAGAGACATGAGGAGAATGTCTCAGAGACGTGAGGAGAATGTCTCAGAGAGATGAGGAGAACATCTCAGAGACATGAGGAGAACGTCTCAGAGACATGAGGAGAATGTCTCAGAGACGTGAGGAGAACATCTCAGAGACATGAGGAGAACGCCTCAGAGACATGAGGAGAACGCCTCAGAGACATGAGGAGAACGTCTCAGAGACATGAGGAGAATGTCTCAGAGACGTGAGGAGAATGTCTCAGAGACGTGAGGAGAACGTCTCAGAGACATGAGGAGAACGTCTCAGAGATACTCAGGAGAACATCTCAGAGACATGAGGAGAACGTCTCAGAGACATTGAGGAGAACGCCCCAGAGATACCAGGAGAACATCTCAGAGACATGAGGAGAATGTCTCAGAGACATGAGGAGAACATCTCAGAGACATGAGGAGAACGTCTCAGAGACATGAGGAGAACGTCTCGAGAGACATGAGGAGAACGTCTCAGAGACATGAGGAGAACGTCTCAGAGACATGAGGAGAACGCCTCAGAGACGTGAGGAGAATGTCTCAGAGACGTGAGGAGAATGTCTCAGAGACGTGAGGAGAACATCTCAGAGACGTGAGGAGAACGCCCCAGAGACATGAGGAGAACGTCTCAGAGACATGAGGAGAACGTCTCAGAGATACCAGGAGAACATCTCAGAGACATGAGGAGAACGCCTCAGAGACATGAGGAGAACGTCTCAGAGACATGAGGAGAACGTCTCAGAGATACCAGGAGAACATCTCAGAGACATGAGGAGAACATCTCAGAGACATGAGGAGAACGTCTCAGAGACATCAGGAGAACGTCTCAGAGACATCAGGAGAACGTCTCAAGGATACCAGGAGAACGCCCTCAGAGACTCGAGGAGAACGTCCCAGAGACATCAGGAGAACGTCTCAGAGATACCAGGAGAACGTCTCAGAGACATTGAGGAGAACGTCTCAGAGACATTGAGGAGAACGTCTCAGAGATACCAGGAGAACGTCTCAGAGACATTGAGGAGAACGTCTCAGAGACACCAGGAGAACGTCTCAGAGACTCGAGGAGAACGTCTGGGACCTACCGGTTCAGCACCACGGCGGTGTAACGCCTCTCCACAAAGATGATCCCACACAGGATGTTGGTGAACGGCGAGGGGAAGTTGGCTTCGGGCCTCTCTTGGCCTCCACCTCCTCATCCTCGTCTTCGTCCTCCGAGTCGCTCCAGGAGACGTAGTTGTCCTGGTTCCGGTTGTTGTACCACTCCACGCTCTCGAACTGCTGCCTCTCGAAGGGCTTGTACTCGTGCAGGATCTCCAGCAGCCGCAGGACCTTGGGGGTGACGAACCTCAGGTCCAGGGAGGCGGGGGAGAAGTGCTCCTCACACAGAGCGTGGACTTTGCGCAGGATGGTGTCGGTGAAGAGCAGGAACTTGCGGTTCAGGTCCTCCTGCTCGTGTTTGATGTACTTGAAGCTCGCGGACCATGATGCCCGCCGCCTTGTCGGCACACCAGGGTCCGAGAACCTGCAGCACGACCCGGCAGTCGCTCAGGATCTGCAGACGACACACAAACGAGCTTTCAATAGTTCTGGATTTTAATTAGCTTCAGTTTTTTAGTTTTGACTTTTTGTTTTTCAATTCAGTTTCTGTTAGTTTTTATTTTTTGGAAAATACTTAGTTTTAGTTTTTATTAGGCTGGGAAAAAATATCGACACATTCAAATATCACAATATTTTCACATGCAGATTTCATACAGATGTTAAAAAACGCAATACTGATCTAGTTTACCAACAAAATCTCCTGAGATTTCATCGATCTCTTGTGAAATCTCGCAAGATTTCATAACAGAACGACGAAATCTCACAAGGTTGCTTAGTAAAATAGACTGATACTGCGTTTTTAAATATCAATACGTCAGTACATGAAAATATCACAATATTTCAGTGTATCGATATTTTTTTCCCAGCTCTAGTTTTTATGAGTTTGATTCAAAATCATCAGAAAGTCAGCAGAGTAAAACCAGTAGGGCAAAAATAGATCAAATAGAAATAGATTTCATATCAACCCAAAAGGCTGATGTATTAAACAAAATTACAAAGACTAAAACTAAGGATGTTTTTACAATAGTTTTAGTTATAGTTTTGTAAAGACAATACAGTTTCAGTTAGTTATCGTTTATTAAAAAAAACATCATTTTCATTTTTATTTCAGCTAACGAAAATGTTTTTTCAATTTTAGTTTTTGTTTTTTTATTAGTTTTAGTTAACTATAATAACCTCACACAGAACAACCTTCAGAGCTTCTGATCAGCCGGTCTCTGAATCCGCTTCATGTTCCGGCGGGTCTGAGGTTCAGGTTTAGCAGAGCCTGATCAGTCTGTAACATGAAGGTTCTGGTTCTGACCTGTTTGGAGATGAAAGTGGGGTCCCGGTCCTCTCTAGAAACAGCTATGTTGCAGTCATTGAGGAAGAGGAGGGCTTCGTCCAGCTCCGCATGTAGGCGGGTCGACAGGCCACTCTTATCCACGAACGGACCACAGTCCAGAACCACCTCTCTGGGCTGGGAGGCGTACCTGGAACGAAGAGCCTAGCTTAGCTTCGAGTTTAGCTTCCATTATGGAAAAAATCATTATCACCATTATTTTGATCAGTATTGAATAAATATTCTTATTCATATAAAAAAACATCCCAAATAAACTTTAAGCTTCAGAGCAATGCCAGAACATTCCACATCTAACATTTTTGTTAATGACACCCAAATAATTTCCTGTGAGGAAGCCACTGAAATTAACTTTAACTTAAGAACTTTCAGAAATTGTGTAAAGAAAACGGGAAAAAAATCGTTTCAACTCGATTACAGAGGTTTGGAGATTGTCTGACACAAAATTTTAATCACAATTAAATTTTGATTAATTGTACAACCCTAGTTTACCTGGAATCAAACTGGACCCGGTAACGTGCCCAGCTGCATTCCCCACGTCCTACCTGTCCTGAACCAAAAGGTCCGTGGCAGTTTCAGTCCTACCTGTCCAGAACCACCAGGTCCGTCCTGAACCAGTAGGTCCGTGACCGTTTCAGTCCTACCTGTCCAGAACCACCAGGTCCGTGGCCGTTTCAGTCCTACCTGTCCAGAACCAACAGGTCCGTGGCCGTTTCAGTCCTACCTGTCCAGAACCAACAGGTCCGTGGCCGTTTCAGTCCTACCTGTCCTGAACCAGTAGGTCCGTGGCCGTTTCAGTCCTACCTGTCCTGAACCAGTAGGTCCGTGGCCGTTTCAGTCCTACCTGTCCAGAACCACCAGGTCCGTGGCCGTTTCAGTCCTACCTGTCCTGAACCACCAGGTCTGTGCCAGTTTCAGTCCTACCTGTCCAGAACCACCAGGTCCGTCCTGAACCAGTAGGTTCGTGGCCGTTTCAGTCCTACTTGTCCAGAACCACCAGGTCCGTCCTGAACCACCAGGTCCGTGGCCGTTTCAGTCCTACCTGTCCAGAACCACCAGGTCTGTGGCAGTTTCAGTCCTACCTGTCCTGAACCAGTAGGTCCGTGGCCGTTTCAGTCCTACCTGTCCAGAACCACCAGGTCTGTGGCAGTTTCAGTCCTACCTGTCCAGAACCACCAGGTCCGTCCTGAACCAGTAGGTTCGTGGCCGTTTCAGTCCTACCTGTCCTGAACCACCAGGTCTGTCCTGAACCAGTAGGTCCGTGGCCGTTTCAGTCCTACCTGTCCAGAACCACCAGGTCCGTGGCCGTTTCAGCGTTGCTCTTTAGGATTCTCTCCAGATTCTGAATCTTCTGCTCCAGTTCTGACGGGTCGCACTTCCCGTTGAGGATAGAAGCTGTGAGGCCGAGGATTCGGGGTCCACACGTGGAGTCCTCAAACAGCTGGACACACAGAACATCTGCGTCGGTCTCAGCTCTGCACACGGCGGGTCGGCCCGTCAGAACCAGGACTCACCTGCATGATGTCACAGTAGGGGTGTTCTGTGATGGCCAGGTGACAGTCGTCAAACACCACCAGGTTGATTTTCCACAGCGGTAAGATCCGGTTCCTCAGCACGTGCAGGAATATGTGTGTGGCAGGTCATGACCAGAACCTGGAGGAGAGGAAGGACACTTCTTACAGGTTCAGTCCAAAGACCAGGTCCACAGACCAGATCCACAGACCAGGTCATGCTGGTCCTCCCACCTGTCTGAGTCCAACTGGTCCAAACTGACACCTGCAGGCAGGTTCATCATGTTTACGACTGGTTATTACTGGTTTAAACTGGTTATCAGGGATTTTTACTGGTCAAATCTTATTGTAACTGGTTAATACCGGTTATCACTGGTTCCCACCTGAAAATTAACGGACAGTTTGACCAACAGAAAGAACAAACTCAAGTTTAATTTAGAAAAATGTTCAGTTATGTAAAAATCTTCTGCTCATTTTCTCTCTTCAGGCATTTAACATTTTATACTTTTAAAAAAAGCTGAATTCTGGTCAGACTTCCATACTGGGTCTTTTCTTCAGAACCATCAGAATAATGTGATAGTGACGTCCTATAAATTATTCATACCCTCCTCATCAAACATGGAGAAAAAAATCAGCCCTCAGTAAAAGAAGTTAAAATTGACAAAAGTGATAAGAAATACAATTTTTAGCTGGAAAATGTTCATCATCTACTTTCAAGTAGTTTTGTTTTCTCTGTTCAGACATCATCAGTGAAAAAGAAAGGTAAGGTTTGATTTTTTTACCTTGACAGTTTCGGCGATCAGCTGTCACCTTAAAAAAAATTAAATCTTACTTTTCTTTTTCTTTTCACGAATGATGTCTGAACAGAGAACACAAAACTACTAAATAAAAATTTTATGGAAGTCATGACACTGATTTTGAGTTGTGATTCAACAGAAATATTGTTTGGTTTTTTTTTTTAATTATTCAGCCACAATTCAAAAGCAACATTTTATTAAATTATGACTTAGTAAATTTATTTATATAATACATTATATACATATATGGTGGTTTTTTTGCTTTGCGTTTTAAGTTTCCTGTTATATGAATTACTTCTGTGAATTTCGCCTCCTCTTTACCTGCAGAGTATGAATAACTTTGAAGACTGTACAAGCCAATCAGCTTTGTTCCCTCGTTGCACCACCGGATATAATGTGTGCTAAATAAATAAACCTAATCCGAAAGTCAGGATGGAAAGCACGTTTACATTTCAGTGGACTTCAGCTGCTGTTGCGTGAACAGGAATACTTGATCAGCAGCTCTGATCAGATTTAGAATGCGAGGACGCTTGCGTGTGCAGCTCTGCTGTGAGCCATCGGACGAACGGTGGTGATAAAAACCTGGTTGTGAGCTATCTCCTGACTCCAGTGGCGGCCGCTCCATGCCGACGTCTCGTCCCGGTCCGTGTACTCTCCTACCTGCAGGTCCGAGTGTGTCCTGACTGCAGCGGCCTGCTGAACCACGGACAGCGCTGCACAGAGAGCAGAGTCAGCCTGCAGTCCAACACGAACCCAAGCGTGACCGCGTCCGCACACGTACCGGAGTTCACCAGGAAAACCGTCCTCTTGGCGTTTTCTTGGAAGCGTCCTCGGATTTGGTGGGAGAGCTCTTTAGTTAGGAGTACTGCGATGAAGGTCTTCCCTGAGCCGGTGTTCAAGCAGACGATAGTGTTGTGTTCCAGAGCTGCTTCAAGAAGTTCTACCTGCAGACCGGGGGGCAGACGGTGAGCGGCGCTCTGACGGACGGAGCGGCGACGCGCCGCCGCGGCTTACCTGATATTTCCTGGGCGTGTAGATGTTGTCATGGATGGCCTCCTGCTGCCACGGCAGGCCGAAGAAGGGCCCCATGGGTGAAGTGGCAGGAGTGACGAGCTGCAGGCCTGCCATGCTTCAGAAACGTGAGGTGGAGGTGAAGGGCGGGGGCTCCTCCAGTCGTCCTCCTATCTCATTTCATCCTTTGTTGTCTGTCTGACGTTCACTGGTGGGAGAGACCAGAGAGAGGGAGCGCTGAAGCTCTGATCCGAGACCTTCACGTCACCGCTGGAGGTCCGGACCAGCAAACATACTCACAGATAAAAGGTGGGAGTCGGCGGCTGAGCTGGAAACACTTAATCTGGGCTTCATGATAACTCGCACGATCGTCGGCTCCGGATGTTTCCGACACGTTCAGCTGGAAACGGATCTGAGAGAGAGCAGCATGGTCACCCACAGAAGCAAGACCGGAGGACTTAAACGCCACCTGAACGTGTCGAGTGCAGCCAACGTTTCCCAGGTCGACCTGTCAGACTGTACCTCCTTTATTCACCCCTCCTTACCCGAACTCTGACGACACTGATTAAAACTAACACGTCCAGAGAACTAGGGGTGCACGATAATTATCTGGCCGATAACAGGAAATTATTACATCACTCCGATAAGTCCGATATCATGACGACTTGCCCTGAAACATATTATTGTTGAGTAAAAATGTTCCTAATGTATTTGCATAAACAAATCTGACCAGTTAGTCATTATTATTAGGGCTGGAAAAAAAATATCAATACACTGAAATATCGCAATATTTTCATATGCAGATTTCATATAGATATTCAAAAATGCAATAGATCTATTTTACCAACAAAATCCTGCAAGATTTCTTGACAAAAGCGACGAAATCTCGTGAGATTTCCTTATTAAAATAGATAGATACCACATTTTTAAATATCAATATGATATCAGCATATGAAAATATCACGATATTTCAGTGTATCTATATTTTTCCCAGCCCTAATTATTATCGCAAGAATAAACTTTTTCAGATTGTGTTGATATTAGGCCTGCAACAATTAGTCGACTAATCTTTAGTCGGTGACCAATTTCATAATCGACTAATCATTTGTTGTTTATAAGCTTTGTTTTTTCGTCTCAAAATTGCCGCTGTACCTTCCGCTGCCTTGTCCGTCTTTCTGTCTGCTCAGCTTTTCTTAAATAGTGTGTGTTATTTATGTCAATAAACTAACAGTTAAAAGTTTGGACATGTTTTCCATTAGATTCAATGGGAAACTGTCCAAACTTTTGACTACTAATATTAGGGATGCACGATAGCCATCTTTTAAAACAGATACTGATAAATTTCAGCTCCTAAAGGCCGATACCGATCACCGATAACACACATACATACCTAATTATCCCAATTCAAAAATTTCAACTGGATGGGGTAGTTTGTGTCTAAAATAAGAAGGGAAAGTGGTTTGGAAGCAGTTTGGGGCCCCCCCATAACGCAGCAACTTTCTTTCCCCAATCGCAATATCTAAAAGCTTAAAAGTGATATTTTCATCTTCTGCATGTCCGATCTTAAAAATTCCAACTTTATGGGACAGAAGTTATCGGGGTAAGTCGTCATGATATCGGACTCATCGGAGTGACGCCATAATTTCCTGTTATCGGCCCGATAATTATCGTGTATCCCTGTTCATTTAACATCATTTTAGCCTCATAATCTGACAGCTGAACCTGGACTGGAACATCATGTGAGGCAGGAAATTTTGCTGCAGCTCAGTTTTAGATGATGAAACCAAACGAAGAAGCAAAAAATGAATCTGGGTCCCTGAGGAAGATCCGCACCAGTGACGGATCGGCTCACAAGACCACAGCCAATGATGAGCTTCACAGACCAGAACTCACATCCGGACTTCATCAGCTAATCACAACGCTGAAAAAAGTCCAGGCGGGGGCACAGATGTTCAGCTGAGCCTGTTCCAGCATGAACAGCTGCTCCCAGAGCTCATCAGAACATCGGTCCATTAATCACTGCGTTTACATGCAGCCAATAACTCTTTCATAACTCTTTCATAACCGGAATTTAGCAATAACCCGGTTGCGCACGGCCATGTAAACACTGGCAAAAACCCGAATATGCTCATTTTCGGGTTTTTAAAAACCCAAATATTACCCCTGGGTGACTCCTTTTCTAACCCGGAATATTTGGTCATGTAAACGCTTATTGGAATATCTCCATTGAAAGGAATATTTAATTGTGTTCTGCGCATGCTCTATCTGCAAGCTTTTTTGGCGTTTTGATTAAATTACAGGGAGTATTTTGTACTAGCGATCAGACAGTGCTCTGCACAGCTTGCTAGTTTATACATCACCATGGCAACACGCATCCCGAGAGGAGCTGGTGTGCAAACAGTTACTTCGCGGGGCTCCATCACTCATCTGGAAAAGTTTGGTGAAGATGTGATAGAGGAAAGTTAACTGACTCCAGCCGGAGTCTGTTAACTTCATCATTACAACCGTTCCCACCAGTCCTGGCTGAGACCTTCATCTGTCCGGCGGACTCTGCTGGAAACGGGATGTGCTCCGAGCTGCATTTTCAGAACACGTTCTCTACTTCTATGACACTCCGGACTGCAGTCAAGCCCGCCGCCTCTCGCGGATCCGCGGTCAAGCCAATCGGCGTTATTTTGGCTGTAACTCTGAAACTTGGCTGGCTTTACCGCAGTGGCTCCGGATGGTTCATTATCTACCATCATCATGACGTTTTCCATGCGTCGCGGTTTTGGTCGGGATATTCCAATTGATTTCAGTAATCATGTATACAGGAGTAACTCTGTCTGCTCACGCATGTAAACGGGTTATTCCTGATCTTTCAGAAACCGGAATATTGACCTTAACCCGAATTTTGATGGCATGTAAACGTGGTCAATGACAGAACGGGCCAGAACACTGGGACCGGAACAGCTCAGAGCCGTACGGTTTACACAGCATCAGCTGATGTTCGAGCACGATCACGTCCCGTTTACACACAACGCTGAGGCAGTAAAACGCAAAAGTCCTGTTCGGGCCTCTCGTTTCCACGGTAACAGAGATTTGAGGAAGTAAACCGAAAATATCTGATAACAGTCTCCAGAGTGAAAATTTCTGATGACACAAGGAGAGTCCGGACAGTGTAAACGGGACAGAGTAGATGGGACAGAGTAAACAGGACAGAGTAGATGGGACAGAGTAGGACGGGACAGAGTAAACAAGTCAGAGTAAACGGGACAGAGTAAACAAGTCAGAGTAAACGGGACAGAGTAAACGGGACAGAGTAAACGGGACAGAGTAAACAGGTCAGAGTAAACGGGACAGAGTAAACGGGACAGGGTAAACGGGACAGAGTAAACAAGTCAGAGTAAACGGGACAGAGTAAACGGGACAGAGTAAACGGGACAGAGTAGACAGGTCAGTGTTAACTGGACAGAGTAAACGGAACAGAGTAGACAGGTCAGTGTAAACTGGACAGAGTAAACGGGACGGAATTGAGGTCTGTAGTCTAGTCCCGGTAGAGGGTCTGTAGTCTAGTCCCGGTAGAGGGTCTGTAGTCTAGTCCCGGTAGAGGGTCTGTAGTCTAGTCCCGGTAGAGGGTCTGTAGTCTAGTCCAGGTAGAGGGTCCGTAGTCTAGTCCAGGTAGAGGGTCCGTAGTCTAGTCCCGGTAGAGGGTCCGTAGTCTAGTCCCGGTAGAGGGTCCGTAGTCTAGTCCCGGTAGAGGGTCCGTAGTCTAGTCCCGGTAGAGGGTCCGTAGTCTAGTCCAGGTAGAGGGGTTTGTAGTCTAGTCCCGGTAGAGGGTCTGTAGTCTAGTCCCGGTAGAGGGTCCGTAGTCTAGTCCAGGTAGAGGGGTTTGTAGTCTAGTCCTGGTAGAGGGTCTGTAGTCTAGTCCAGGTAGAGGGTCTGTAGTCTAGTCCCGGTAGAGGGTCTGTAGTCTAGTCCCGGTAGAGGGTCCGTAGTCTAGTCCCGGTAGAGGGTCCGTAGTCTAGTCCAGGTAGAGGGTCCGTAGTCTAGTCCAGGTAGAGGGTTTGTAGTCTAGTCCTGGTAGAGGGTCTGTAGTCTAGTCCAGGTAGAGGTCTGTAGTCTAGTCCTGGTAGAGGGTCTGTAGCGTTTTCGTCTGTTTTCTTTGAGGAGAATCCATTTTGTTTTCTTACTTGCATTTAAAGACAGATATAAATGAACTCCGTTTTATGAGATTAGGATTTTACACATCCATGGTGTCGGGAAATTAACGCGTAATCGTGGTGATACTGTGATTAAATACCACGGAAATCTACAACCGTGACTTCTCTACAACTGACAGATCTGTGGGCTCAGTGTTGTTGCTATGGAAACACAGACATAGATGAGTCAAGCTCCACCCTTCATGTCAATCAAACTGCCATGACACAGGATGATGAAGAATGATGAAGGTTTTAGTTAGAGCGACATCTTTGGACCGGGTCGGTCCAGTTTCTTCAGTCCAGACTTTTACAACCAGTTCGTCCTGATGTAACACGGCAGAACCGGAACCAGACACCTTCACCAGGACCAGAACTTCATCATTAAAGACTGAAGTTTAACGTGATGGGGAGAAATCTCTCGGACCTTCTGGTTCTGGTCCAACTTTAACCTTTTGGTTTAACCACGTCACATCAGGACAGGATCGGTTCTGGTTGCAACAGAACTCTGTGTAAAATCTCCATCTCTGCTGTAGAAACGGGTCAAACTCAGCTGTTGGTTTCAGTTGTAAAGAATGTGTTCTGAAGGTCCGGTCCAGCCGACCCGAACCCGTTATGGATCAGCGTCTGAGCTGCTTCCTGACAAACATGTCAGTGAGCAGCAGGGTGGAGGAGGATGAGTGTAACTGTCCACAAACACACACATGGGTTCAATGACCCGGATGATGAGAACCGGACTTCTGGACCGGGTCCTGAAGACGTCTCACTGCATCTTTAAGAATTCTTCAGTACACTTTTAATAGTCTCTGTTCCAGAAACTTCCCATGTTCTCAGAATGGATTTCAGAGTTCTGGTCTGTGCTTACTAACAGATGGGAACCAGTGGACCCAGCAGAACCACGCCAGAACCTCAGACTAAACCCAGAATGGTTCCTCAGCTGGACGTTGAGTGTTTTTGCTGGCAGTTAGAACAAATCTCACCCATAAGTTCTGGTTCCTTGGACCAGAACATCTCCATTCAGTGGTTCTGGACTGAGTCGCTGATCTGGACCTTGTCTGTCGGGTTCTGGGCTGCCTTCAGAGTCCTGACCCAACTTTCCCAACACGTGCCATCATCACATCTGTCCTCACCTGCCCCCCCGTCACGTGTCTATGAAAAATCAATCAGCCTCTTACCGGATCGCGTATCAGGATGGTTCTGGATCTGGTTCTGGATCCCGCCTGGAAGCAGGACTAGATGATGGTCCACATTCAGACCTGCTTCCAGGTGTTTTTACCTGACCTGCTAGCTCCCGTCACCACATGAGACCGTGACATCAGCTTACCCGACCCTGCGGTCAGAACCGGACTCGCAGTGGTTTTGTATCTCCGGGGCCTCGGACCTTTACACGAACCGGGATCACGGAGCTCTGACCCGAACGGCGGCACCGGAACCTTCCCGCAACGGAGCGTTAAGCTAACACGGCTAACAGCTGTAGCAGTTCGTATGCGTGAAACCCGACCGGTACCGCTCATAAACCGGTTCGTGTACGTGTATCCGGCCGGTACGGCCGTGTGGTGCCACCGGAACCGCAGCAGCAGCCACATTAGCAGCGTGTAACGGCGCAGAGCGCGCGGACAGCCGCCATGCACTATCACCATGTCAGCTAGCTAACGGCTAACAGGGCCGCCTCATCCGGAGGAATATTCCAGAAACAGTCCGACTCTTCGCTCCAGAACTCACCTGAACGGTCGTTTTCTACCGAACCTCTCGACTGAAAAGATGTGAGCTGGTTCGGCGGAAATCCTCACTGCCATCCAGGCTCGTTGTCCCGATTTGAGGCTACTCGTCCACGGGGGACCACTTCCTTTTACCTGGGCCTCTGGTACGTCAGTACGTTACGTTATCCGCGTAGCTGCGGTGCACGCGGCGGAGCGTCACTCCACTAAACGGAACGGGAATAGCGGCAGTACGTACGGCGCTCCAACCGCTGCGCTCTGTCACTGCGTCCGGTCCGGGCCCGTTACTGGGCGGGCCCACCGGGACCGGGACCAGAACGGTCCAACAGGAGCCGAACATGAAACGTCACAAAAGCAGATAAAAAAAAAAAAAAAAAAATGCTGCACTAAGACTAATCAAAAACCCTTAAATAAATAATATTAAACTAAAATTAGTTCATGAAACACGGAGATGCAAATCAGTCATAAAATGTAAAATGACCCGTTAGATTGTAGCCTGAAATAAACATGTTTACAATGAAACTCTGAAGTCAGAAAACTAGATAGATAGATAGATGGCCTAAATTTAAAGCTTTAAATTGGATTAAAAAAAATATATTTCTATAATTCTTTATTTTTATGTCTTCCATGAAATAGTGAAATAAAATATGGATTTATGAAATGCAATCCAATATAAATGGATTCCGTTTTTATTAACTTTTTTCATGTTACCAAGCTACTGTTTTCCCATGAGGCTCGACAAGTTTTAGTTTTTCTGTAAATGTGACTGATGTACTTGGGGAAAAAAAGTATAAATTTATGTGTAAAACATCTTCACCATCACCTAAACATCGGAGTGATGTCATGAACCTGAATGTGACTGTTTATCTTCATATATATACGTACACTACTTACAAAAAGTTAAGGATATTTGGCTTCTTGTATGATGTCAGAATGAATCTAAAATCCACTACAACCTTTCCAGGTGAACTGAATTAAACCTTCTCTAATCTTTTCAATGCACATGAATATTGTTCAATGGTTAAATATTTATTCGTCACGACCCTGTTCTCCAAAAACCAAAGTTGAATATCCCTAACTTTATGTGAGTAGTGTATATATATATATATATACACACACACTACTCACAAAAAGTTAGGGATATTCAACTATATATATATGTATATATTTATATATATATATGAATATCAAGCAAACAAAACTGTCCCAGATACATTAGAGCACCTTGCTGATGAACATGGACCAACATACCTGTCAGCAGGTGCAGACGTCTGATTGGACGTTACAGAAAACACCTGATTGCAGTGATTGCCTCAAAATGTTGCTCAATAAATTTTGAGCTGCAGAGCCCCATCATACTTATTTACTTGTTTTATTTTTTGTGTGTTTGTTCTTTATTTTTTTCAAACCCCAATTCAAAATCAACGTCTTCATTTTCATAGAATCTTTATTTATTATTACTTTTGTCAGTTTCATCTTATTTTACTGACAGCTGATTTTTTGCCTTCTTTAATTTGAGGGTATGAATCACTGTGAGGACGACGGTATACATATGTATATGAATATATATATATATGTGTGTGTGTGTGTGTGTGTGTGTGTGTGTACGTAAAATGTTACTCAAAGCAAAACGTGATTATTTACAAGTCTTATAAATCTAAATTTTATTTTACCATTTCATGGAAAATATGAAAAACAAAAATGATAGAAATGAAAAATCAAAGAATAATCAAAGTTCTTTCTTTAAATTAATATTTATTTAGATATGAACATGTTTTAATACATATTTCATGCACTATAAGGTATATATAATACAAATAAATAAGATTAGGATAAATAAAATATGTAAATGTGTAGATTAGACAAAATATTGTTTTCAGGTCTTTGATAATGTTTTCTAAAAGAAAATAAAATAAAATATAAAGATCATTGTAATGTGTCCTTTGGACTAAAACAAGGTGGAAAATGAGTAATTTTTCATTATTTATGGATTATTATTCTGTTCTTTTACTGGTCCAGCCAACTGGGGATCAGTTTGCACCGTGTGGGCCCCTGGACCAAAATGAGTTTAACATACCTGAATGAAACCTTTATCTTATTTGCAAAAAAAAACCTTTAAAATATTGAAGAACCTAGAAAATAAAGTTTTTCACTCATGAACATGTGATTACTAGATCTGATCAGTCTGACAGCAGAAACCAAAACAAGAGACAAAAGCTTTAACTGGGACATTTCTTCCGGTCCACAGGTTCTGCTGGAACGATGACAACAGCCGAGGTCCCAACAAAAGCTCCAACGCCGTGGTGGGTCGGTGGGGGAGGGGTCCGAAACATCTCAGCTTTAACAACACAGAACTTTAAATCTTCCTTCTTGGGTAACAAAATGATTTAGCTTTATAGAGTTTTTTAAATGTTTTTATTTTTAAAGAAAAGTTTTCTACAAACTATTTTTCTAGAATTCAATAAAACTGTTTTTTCATCTTTAATCAATGTTGCAGGTCAGGTTTCATCTGTCAGGTTAATTGGCAACGGGTCATGTTGATAATCACCAAAGGAGTGAGAAAATCAGAAGGAATCTCTGTGCGTAAGGGCCAAGGCAACTCACAAGTACAGGTTCAAGCTCTAGCTCATAAAAAAGAAGGTATAAATGAAAATGATTCGGAAACATCGCCATCTTTAAATCGAAGCTCATTTAAAGGTACAGTATATACGAATTACTGACATCTAGTGGTAAAGATGGGTATTAGAAAGAAAAGATGTTTTCTTTCTAATGACTTCATATTCCAGCACTGTTGTGAACGTACGGTGGCCGTTAGTGGCCAAAATTCTCCCAGACATGAGGATGTTATCATCTGTGAGGGGATCCAGTGGTCTCAGGTGCAGCTATAACTAGGGATGCACGATATAATCGTCCCCCTATCAGTATCGGCCCACATCAACCTTAAAACTGAGTGTTGGACATCGGCCACCCCACCGATATTTAACCGATATTTAACCAATCAGGCCGCTGTTTCTAAAGTCTAAAAAAAAAAAAAAAAAATCTTCTTCTTCAAAAACTTACAGACTTTAAAACTTTAAAACTTCTAAAGACAAGGGGTGGGAAAAAATATCAATACACTGAAATATCGTGATATTTTCATATGCTGAAATCATATTGACATTTAAAAACGTGGTATCGATCTATTCTACTAACGAAATCTCGCATGTTTCATCGTTCTGTTACAAAACCCCGCAAGAATTCACAAAAATTTCATATTTTCAGATGCTGAAATCATATTGCCATTTAAAAACGCAGTATCGATCTATTTTACAAACGAAATCTCGCAATATTTCAACATTCTGTTACGAAACCCCGCAAGAATTCACAAAAATTTCACGATATTTTCATATGCTGATACCATATTGACATTTAAAAACGCGGTATCGATCTATTTTACTAACAAAATCTCGCAACATTTCATCGTTCTGTTACAAAACCCCACAAGAATTCACAAAAATTTCACAATATTTTCATATTTTGAAATCATATTGACATTTAAAAATGCAGTATCTATCTATTTTACTAACGAAATTGAAGATTTTGTTTTCAAAATTAAAGGTACAGTATGTAAAAAACAAAACAAAAGTCAATAGCAGAAAAATGTGATGTATAATTCAAAACTTTTCTATTGATGTGTAATCAATGCACTAGAATAGCTGTTATATGTTTGTTTTATTAGAATTAGTCATTCATATCTACTTGCAGGGTGGTGCACATATGGAGGCTGCCATATTTGTTCCACCATTTTTACTATGGTGTCCCTGAATGGACAAAACAATGCGAGTGAAGTGAGAACTCTCTGAACTGCTGAACCAGCTTTGTTTAACGGGGAGTTAGAGACTATTTGGGATCAGTAATGCCTTAAAAGACATAAAAAATAGTTCCTCATAGTCCAGTCATAGCTGCACCTGAGATACTGGATCCACACACGGATGAAAACATCTTTATGTCTGCGAGAATTTTGGCCACGAATGACCACCGTACATTCATAACAGTGCTGGAATATGAAGTTATTTAAAAGAAAACATCTTTTCTTTCAAATACCATCTTTACCACAAGATGGCAGTAATTCTTACATACTGTACCTTTAACGAATGGAAAAATCAAAGCATGAGACTGAAAATTAGCATAATATGAGCACTTTAATCATCAGTTCCAGAATAATAATGTGGTCATATATACAGGATAGACATTATCTGGCCATTTCTCGTGCAGAATAAAAAGTGGTTTTACATCCGGTACCAGGACTCGTGGACTTAAAACAGAATTTAAAAGCAGAATTTCTGATGTTTGGTACAAAAATCTACATTTCATTTCAGTAAACAAACAGCCAAAACATTAAAACCGGATTCTTAATGTGGTGCTGGTCCAGTTCTGACCTGCTGGCGTGTATGCAGGAGGTCGGGGTGGTCCCGGGACACTTTGGGCTGAGGAGTGGACTCCTTTGTGACCGGGTCAGGTACCTGAGCAGGAGTGTTCGGCCTGGTCCAGGGGGGGGGTTGGTGGTCAGGTGACCCAGCGGTGACCCGATGAGCCACCTCCAGGTGGTTGTAACGCTCTCTGGTGTTCAGAGCGCAGTCCTGTGATGTGATGAAGACGAGCAGCTGGACAGAATGTCCTACATGACGCAGTGGACGAAGGAGTGGGTTGATGAGGATGATGATGAGTCATAGTGCTTCATCACTCACATCGTTGAAAATGAACAGAAGTTAAAATAGAATCGATCACATGAGAAAATGTCTTCATCAGAAAACTTTAGAAAGTCCACAAAAGCTGTTAGTAACACTAAGAGAGCTGCAGGACAGGAGATCCACCTCAGCTGTTCACCTGGTCAATGATTCACCTGTTCAACGTTTCACCTGTTCAGCTGGTCAATGATTCACCTGTTCAGCTGGTCAATGATTCACCTGTTCAACAATTCACCTGTTCAACGATTCACCTGTTCAACAATTCACCTGTTCAACAATTCACCTGTTCAACTTTTCACCTGTTCAGCTGGTCAACGATTCACTTGTTCAACTTTTCACCTGTTCAACGATTCACCTGTTCAACAATTCACCTGGTCAACAATTCACCTGTTCAACTTTTCACCTGTTCAGCTGGTCAACGATTCACCTGTTCAACAATTCACCTGTTCAATGATTCACCTGTTCACCTGGTCAACAATTCACCTGTTCACCTGGTCAATGATTCACCTGTTCAACATTTCACCTGTTCAACGATTCACCTGTTCAACAATTCACCTGTTCAATGATTCACCTGTTCACCTGGTCAACAATTCACCTGTTCAACTTTTCACCTGTTCAACGATTCACCTGTTCAGCTGGTCAATGATTCACCTGTTCAACGTTTCACCTGTTCAGCTGGTCAATGATTCACCTGTTCAACGATTCACCTGTTCAGCTGGTCAAGGATTCACCTGTTCAACGATTCACCTGTTCAACGATTCACCTGTTCAACGATTCACCTGTTCAGCTGGTCAATGATTCACCTGTTCAGCTGGTCAAGGATTCACCTGTTCAACGATTCACCTGTTCAGTGATTCACCTGTTCAACGATTCACCTGTTCAGTGATTCACCTGTTCAACGATTCACCTGTTCAACGATTCACCTGTTCAACAATTCACCTGTTCAACAATTCACCTGTTCAACAATTCACCTGGTCAACGATTCACCTGTTCAACTTTTCACCTGTTCAGCTGGTCAACGATTCACCTGTTCAACTTTTCACCTGTTCAATGATTCACCTGTTCACCTGGTCAACAATTCACCTGGTCAACAATTCACCTGTTCAACAAATCACATGGTCAACGATTCACCTGTTCACCTGGTCAACTTTTCACCTGTTCAATGATTCACCTGTTCACCTGTTCAACGATTCACCTGTTCAACGATTCACCTGTTCAATGATTCACCTGTTCACCTGTTCAACGATTCACCTGTTCAACTTTTCACCTGTTCAATGATTCACCTGTTCACCTGGTCAACAATTCACCTGGTCAACAATTCACCTGTTCAACAAATCACATGGTCAACGATTCACCTGTTCACCTGGTCAACTTTTCACCTGTTCAATGATTCACCTGTTCACCTGTTCAACGATTCACCTGTTCAACGATTCACCTGTTCAATGGTTCACCTGCTCAACGATTCACCTGTTCAAATATTCACATGTTCAACAATTCACCTGGTCAACGATTCATCTGTAAACCAGTTAAACAATTCACATGGTCAATGACTAATCTGTTCGTGTCTTCAGTTCACCTTCTGACCTGATCAATGATTCACCTGTTCAATGATTCACATGCTTAACAACCCACCTGTTAACCTGTTTATTTGCTAACCTGTTTAATAATTTCACCTGTTCAACGATTCAACTGTTCAATGATTCAGCTTTTCAACGATTCAACTGTTCAACAATTCATCTATTAACCAGTTTATCTGCTAACCTGTTCAATAATTTCACCTGTTCAATGACTCATCTGTTCACCTGTTCAACGACTCATCTGTCCCTGGTAACCTGCCGTCCTGGCGACCCGTCCGTCCGTCTACCTGCAGCTGCACCTGTTCAAACATTCACCTGGTTAAAACCAGCGTCTTTGTGGCTGCTGGTGAGTTTCTACATCAGCTCCTCCATCGGGATCTTTGGCAGCTTGTTCTGTTTGCAGCAGATTCCTGTTCAGACTCGACCAGGAAGTGCAGAACGTTCCGGTTCAGCTGAATCCTCTGAATCTGTTCCTACACCGGCTGTGCAGGAGGAAAACTGTGACGGAACCACCTCCGTTCAGGCTGAGAGCAGGATTCTTCCTCCTGTCCAGACCACCTTCATTTCAAACATCAGTCTATGTGCAGAGGCTCCCTGGGTCAGAACCGGGTCATCTGAACCTGAGGAGAAATCCTGCTCTCAGGTGGATTTCAGGTGCTGATTTACACAAGAAGTCGACTGCAAAGGAACTTTTCTGTCAGTTACAAAATATGGCATCACTATCCCCCACAAGTCCTGGTTTCTGAGTACATGCGCTGGACTAAAGCTGCAACACCTACAGAAAAACCTTACAGTGTCAAGAAATGAAGCTGCAATCTGACAAGAAGTCGTCAAATTACACGAGTCTTCATTCAGCCTGCGGATTAAATTACAGATTACAAACAGAAACATGGATCGGATCCGTTTCCACGGACAGAAGTTAATCTGTGTGGAGTCACCAGAGGAGGCGGTTCAGGCTGCTGCTGGTTGGGATTCAGTAGAAGAGGACATCTACTACACCAGTGATTCTTCACCTCGGGGCCGCGGCCCAAGCTCGGGTCTCCAGCGCCACCCAGAGGGCCGCCAAAAAACTTTACTTTTCCACATGTGGGCCGCGAGGACCGTATATTTACACAGTTATACATGACTGGATGAGTTGTAATGTAGCCTCCCCCCACCTGGTGGCGCTAATTTGTCAGAGTTCAACACACAAGCAGAAGGAGACACTCAGCTAGCCGCTAGCCTGTAGCTAACGTTGTAAAGAAGAATTAAACTAAATAATTAAGACAGAAATGGTCCCAAAACGCCCCTAATGAGGCAAAAATCCACTCCAGTTTATCAAAATGGATTAGTGAGTGGAAATAACAAAGCAGAGCTGAGAGTCTGGATGGAGTACCAGCTAACGCTAACATTAAAGCTAACGCTAAAGCTAACGCTATCTGCAAGCTTCATCCTACAAACAAATATCTAACACTCATTAGGAAGAAAGAATTTTTAAGAAAAAACAGAGAAAATCAGCAATTGATGCAGAAAATGTCTGTTAACGTTTGCAAGTTCTTTAAAAAATTATAACAAACGTTTAAATAAATAAATTGTTGAATGAAGTTTTGTGCTTTAATTTCCTATCTAAACCAATAAAATCCAGGTTTTTACAGATTATTTAGATTGAGCCTTTTTATTTTCAATGTGATCTATTACTGCAGCATTTTATCTCTTTTTTAAATCAGTTTCCATCAGTTTTTTCTGTTGTTCCTCTTTTTGTAGTGAAATATTGTAGATTTTGTGTTTATAGCCTAATTCTGATTTTATTCCATGAAATTTACGTGTGATATAAATGTGTTTGTGACCATCTCAGAATATATTTTTATGTTATTCATGTTTATCAGCCACATTTTACAGGTTCAGTCTGTTAAAGGCAGCTGGATTTGCTTTAGTTATTAAATAAATAAACCTAAAATTATCATTACACTGATACAGTGTTAAATATGAACCTGGACCAGTTTGGGCTGGAAACTTGGACCCATCATGAAAAAGGTTGAGAACCGCTGATGTAGAGGATAAATGAGAGACTGTGCTGTTACCAGATGTGCTTGAGGATCCTTTTTAAACCTCGCTGGACCCTGAACTCCTCACTGGTGCCATCACAGATTAATGTCGACTTTTTCCTGTAAAATTACAACTTCATTTTAACAGTGTCGGCTTTTCTCAGAGTTGCAGATCCTTCAGAAATCATCATTTCTAATATTTACAGCAGCAACTTTAGTCCAGAAACTCTTCTCACTCAGAAAAATCTGACTATAAAATTACATTTCTAGACTTCATTTTTACACATCAGCAGAAATCTTTTAAAATAGAAAAAAAAAACACTTTTCTTACAAAGGAAAAGAAAAAAAACAGTCTGAGTTAGAAACAAATCTTAAAATCCTTCATTTAGAGTGCAGTCAGAGTGGTGCAGAGGACGGTGGCAGTTAATCTGTGTGTCAGTGTGTGTTCAGTGGCCCGGGACCCACAGACCAGGTCCGGCGGCCCGGGATCAGCGGCCCGGGACCGACAGACCGGGACCGGCGGCCCGGGATCAGCGGCCCGGGACCGACAGACCGGGACCGGCGGCCCGGGATAAGCGGCCCGGGACCGACAGGCCGGGACCGACGGCCCGGGACCGACAGACCGGGACCGGCGGCCCGGGACCGACAGACCGGGACCGGCGGCCCGGGATCAGCAGCCCGGGACCGGCGGCCCGGGATCAGCGGTCCAGGTTCAGCAGCAGGCTCGGCAGCGTCTTCAGGTCCATCTGCGGCAGCAGCCAGAAGGAATAAAGCAGCAGCCACAGCAGCAGCAGCAGGTACAGCTCCCAGTTCTCCCTGCAGACACAGACCAGCCGCTCAGTGTCCAGCTGGACTTCCTCAGTCATCAATTCATCAAACATTTGGGTTCTTCTCTGTCTGGGTATTTGAAGGCTTTATGACTTTAACGACCACAACTTTTAATAACTAGGACTTTTGGTAAACAGGACTTTGACTAACCGGGAACTGGCCTAACCGGGATTTTAACTAATTGGAAATTGGACTAACCAGGGCCTCATTTATAAAGCTGCTTACGCACAAAACAGCCTGAAAGTGGCGTAAGTAATTTTCCACGCAAAGTTTCTGATTTATAAAAACAAACCTGACGGGAAAATGTGCGCACCTGTACGCAAACTCTGAACCTGCGCACGCACATTTTGGAGACGGGGAACTGGCGATGCCGCTGGTGAGATTATGAACTTAAAGAGGAAGTTCAGAATTTTTGACATAGGGCCTCATTTACAAGTGAGCCAGAATGCTACTTATCACTGAAAACGGTTTCAACATATTTCATTCCGTTATTCTAGTTCCAGTGGGTCGCCAATGCTAATGCTAGTGTAAGTCAATAGGAATCTGCTAGCCTGTTATTAATAACAATCTTATCCACTCCACAGAACATCCGAGGCAAATCATTTATAAATTCAGACTATCTGTGCAAATGCCGTGTTACCAGAATAGTGTTACAAATAAAACTAACCTGCATTTTGTTGCATTTTGATTGTTGCTGCTGAGAAACTTTACAAAGTTTTACTTCCTGTATTTGGCAGCAGAGTGATGTCATCTGCTGCTACATGCATGAAGGAATCTGATTACACAAATATAAAGTCTAAAATACGGCCACGTCTGAAAGGCATGAGGATATGTCGGATTTTGAAGATGATTTTGAACTTTTTTCCACCAAACTAACTGTCACCATGTCTCTATGAACCGGAATACACTGGCAAAGGTAGAAAGCTGGTAAGAAACTAGTTCCTTAATATGTAATACAAAATTTGTCATACAAGGCTAGTTTTACTTTTTTTTAACACCTGAGTTTACTAGTTTAACACGGGATTTACACAGACAGGCTTGCTGATTTGCCTCGGATCTTCTCTGGAGTGGATAAGATTGGTTTTAATGACAGGCTAGCAGATTCCTATTGACTTCCACTAGCATTAGCATCAGCAACCTCCTGGAACTAGAATAACGGGATGAAATATTTTGAAACTGTCTTCAGTAATAAGTAGTATTCTGGCTCACTTGTAAATGAGGCCCTATGTCAAAAATTCTGAACTTCCCCTTTAAGTCACCTTCAAGCATTAACCATCATATCAGACTGGACTCTGGTAAACCCCCGTCTGGTCCTGGATTGAGCTGTACGATCCATCAGGCTCATTTAAGAGAGCTACAGCACATCTTCAGTATAGTGATGGCACTGATTGGTAGGTTACCTGTAACCAGGTGTGGAGGCTGATTGTAATTACTGAGGAAACGGTGACACTCGTGCGTAATGCTGCACTGCTGGAAGATCATGTAAAGAAGAGGATAAAGATGGAGAGAGTTTTTAGAAACCACGAATATTCCCTACATGATTACTGACTGATGCCGATAGATTCCCCTGAGCAACCTTCCCAAACTGGGGATTCTTATCATTTCAGAGAGTCGCCAGACGATTGTAATCGCTGTAAACTAAATACATTTAGAATTTTTAGGGTTGTCAAAATAAATCTGCTAATGCAGGAGATTAATCTGTAGGAATATAAACGCATTCATTTTCTATAAAATAAATTAGAGCCTAACTCATAATAAAAATCACAATTTAGAAATATCTTACACAACCCCTCTCATATCTCTGTCAGCTAAGCTGTTTTTTATCATGTTTTCTTACAGTTGTGTACATATGCATACATGATTATTGTTGCACTTTTACTTTTTATATTATTGGTATGTTACATAGATGTTATATTGTTAAAAAAAAGAAGTATTTTTCATTTCATTTCATTCATAACCCCCCCCCCCCACCCTGTTATCCCCCTAATTCATGAAGATTCTGCAGTTTTCCAGCCTCACATGTAGATGCTGCAGGATGATCTGATATACCACAATAAAGAGCTCAGCCGTCGCGGGGGTCAGGAACAACAACGTCTGGTATCTGGGGGAGTCGTAGCTCTAAAGGTTTAGGAACTCTTAGATCTGTGTTGAACTGGACTCGACCGACCTGCCAGAACCGTTTAATCCCGGTGCAGTTGTTGACTTCGATGGCTCCGGTGTTCATTCACCGCTGCAGCAACGTGCCGTCACTTCTGTTTATCTGTGATTCCACGGTGAAGTCCAAATAAAATATTTTTTGGAGCCCCCACCACCACCAATCTCCCCCATCCTCCATGAAACTGCGTTTTCTCGTCTTCTCAGTCGCTACGATCAAGTTTAAATGCCTCATATCAGCTGCTTATTTGTATGCAGAAACATCCATGAGGTGCTTTGCATTGACCGTTTATGGTAGAATGTGGGCGTGTAGGGGGGGGGGGGGGGGCAAATTCACCTGGGAGAGTGTGATTTATTTTTTTATTTTTTTTTATTTTTTTTTTAAAGGATTTTTGGGCACTAGTGGCCTTTATACAACAGTGTATAGTGACAGGAAAGGGGATGAGAGAGTGGGGAGTGACATGCAGCAAAGGGTCCTCGACCAGGAATCGAACCGGGGCCGACTGCGCTGAGGAACTGTAGCCTCTGTTCATGGGGCGGCTGCTCAACCAACTGAGCTAATCACCGCCCCGAGTGTGATTTATAAAGGGGAAACTGCTTGGATTTTTGCGTACGCACGGTTTTATTAATCTTAATATTTTTCAGTGCACGCAAACTTTGGGTTTTTGGCATTTAGGACAATGACCCTTCATCATCATCATCATCTTCATCGATCATGTGTTTTTCCTGATCTGAGACGTCTCCTGGTCTCGTCATGGACCGGGAGTCACACATCTGTCTCTACTGGTCACATCACCCACTGATCCACAGGTAGGAAGAAAAACCTGCTACCAGGTCCAGGTTCTCACCGGAAGTCCGCGTCCTCGTTGTGGGCTCTTCTGGGTGCAGCTCTCTGAGGGGTCTGAGGGTGACCCCCCTTCCTGTGACGGAGAACCGGAGGGATCTGGATCGCCTCTGGCCTGCTGGAGCCGCCTGCGTCCCACCTGACAAGATCACAAGATCAGTTCAGGTCTCAGCAGGAGAAGACGAAGTAGTCAAAGAAGTCGGTGACTAACTTCATAATCACCTCATCGTTTGTTTTTCCACAAATTTGCTGCACCATCAGCTGCCTTGTCCGTCTTTCTGTCAGGTCAGCTTTTCTTGAATTATATATTGACATAAATTAACACATTTGTGCTTTAATGGCCAATCCAGGTTTTTACAGATTATTTAAATTGAGCCTTTTTATTTTCAATGTGATCTATTACTGCAGCATTTTATCTCTTTTTCTAAACCAGTTTCCATCAGTTTTTTCTGTTGTTCCTCTTTTTGTAGTAAAATGTTGTAGATTGTGTTTATAGCCTAATTCTGATTTGTTCTTGTAGGAGTCTGATTTTATTCCATGAATTATACGTGTGATATAAATGTGTTTGTGACCATCTCAGAATATATTTTTATGTTATTCATGTTTATCAGCCACATTTTACAGGTTCAGTCTGTTAACTGCAGTTGGATTTCTCACAGCATGAGACTCTCTGTTTTAGTGTATGTGGTTTGTTTTGGTTGCTGATTTTATTTGGTTTTATTACTTTTACTTATTTATTTCTTGTTTTATTTATTTCATTTTATTAATTATTCTGTTGTTTTCAAAATGTTTTTAACTATCCGCTTGTTGTGTACAGCACTTTGTTCCAACTGTGGTTGTTTTAAAGGGCTCTATAAATAAAGTTGAGTTAAGTTGAGTTGAGTTAGTTATTAAATAAATAAACCAAAAATGAGATCATTACACTAATACAGTGTTAAAATATGAATGGACCCTGGACCAGTTCTTAATATTTTATTATTATTTTTACTATTTCCAACCACAATTCAAAAGCAATATTTTATTTCCAGAAATTATAATTTTGTAAATTTTTATTTATTAGTACTTTCTTTAGGTTCTTGTTATTTGAATTACGATTGTGAATTTAGCATTTTCTTTAATTGGAATAATTTTGAGCACGACCAGTTGTGAGCAGAGTGATTCAATGACTATTTATCTATGACATAATAGTTATTTATAAATATTTATATAATTAAGTCAATTTAACATTTAATATAAATTCAAATAATAATATTTATTATTAATATTTAACTTAATGGCGCTGGTTGTGAGGTGGTGAAGAGTTTTTAGGTTTTCCTGAAATCCTCCACCAGGTGTCGCCCTGGAGCACCTGGTGAAACTTTCAGCAGCTCACAGATGTGTGTCAGGAGGGCCGGTTCGGTCCGGTTTTCCCCTCCGTGTGAATTCACCCACCTGACCCACGACTGTCCCACTGATAACGAAAGCTCCCACTCACGGAGGAGATTACAGAACCGGCTCTGATCCGGGAGTCTGACGGATTATGAGTTTAATTCCCCCAGAACGGAGCTGTGACGTAATAATTATCTGAGGACATGTAATCTCAGAAAACCCAGTTCAGGACATTTATGGGCATCTCTGCAGCTGGGTCAGAGCGGTCCCCCGGGACCGGACCAGAATAGAGGACCCACCTCAGCAGCTGTGTTCCTCCATCAGAGTCTCTCAGATCTCCACCGTCCGCTGGGACGTCCCCGCCCTGCGGCCCCCCGATCGTCACCCCACACCCCACGCACTGCTCCGGGGACGGGTCAGAGGACTCCTCGCTGGTCTGACGGGTCACCTGAGATATTCATGGCAGGTCAGTGAACGCAGCATCGGGTCCATTCAGAACCATCCCCACATACACACACTAGACTAACAGAAAACCCGACCCAGAAAGACCAGAACTCTTACGTTTCCATCCTCCTGGTCCTCCATCAGGTCCGGACCATGGTCCTCCGGGTCAGCATCCGAGGCCGGTGCCGGCTGGAGAGCAGACACGCTCAGAACCGAAGGCCAGCTCTGCAGGTCGGTGTCAGGAGGTTCTGGAAAGCCGGGATCCTCTTTGTCAGGGTAGAACAGATCCATGGGTTCTACCGGGTCACCAACCAGGTCCGCGGAGGGAGAACTGTGATCAAAGTCTGAGTAGAACAGGTCCATGTTCGCTGGTTCCGAACACGATGTCACTATCGGTCCGTTCGGCTTCAAGGTACCAGGATCCGGAAGGTTCTGCTGGGTATCAGGATCCAGAAGGTTCTGTTGGGTATCAGGATCCAGAAGGTTCTGTTGGGTATCAGGATCCAGAAGGTTCTGTTGGGTATCTGGATCCAGAAGGTTCTGCTGGGTATCAGGATCCAGAAGGTTCTGCTGGGTATCAGGATCCAGAAGGTTCTGTTGGGTATCTGGATCCAGATGGTTCTGTTGGGTATCCGGATCTAGAAGGTTCTGTTGGGTGTTTTTGGGATCTAGAAGGTTCTGTTGGTTATCGTCTGGATCCAGATGGTTCTGTTGGGTATCAGGATCCAGATGGTTCTGTTGGGTATCTTCTGGATCCAGATGGTTCTGTTGGGTATCAGGATCCAGATGGTTCTGTTGGGTATTTTCTGGATCCAGAAGGTTCTGTTGGGTATCTAGATCCAGAAGGTTCTGTTTGGTGTCAGCTAGGTCCAGAAGGTTCCACATTTCAGCGGGTCGGTCCTGGTGTTGGTCAGACTCAGATTTTGGACCTTGGTTCTGCTCGGGAGTGTTGGAAGGAGGCAGAGATGTGACATCACTTCTTGTTTGAGAACCGTCATGACCAGAACCGGCCTCGTTTCTGGCTCCTGTGGACCGGGTCCAGTCGCTGCCGTCGTCCACATGCCGGCTCTGTGTGCTGCTCACCGGTTCTGCAGGTTCTGGTTCTGGCTGCTCTGATGTCGGATCCTCTGATTGGACTCCGTCACTGTCTTCTCTGCAGACCCGGTTCTGTCCATCTGGACTCTGAGGACTGAGACCTTCACCCTCTCCGTCGGACTCCTGGTTCTGGTCGTCGGGCTCGGTGGAGATGGAGATTAGGGGAATGTTCAGACTGGACCGTGGTTCTGGTTCCGGTTTGGCTGAATCTGAGACCCGGTTCTGGAAACTTCTGGTTCCTTCGTCAGCTTGTTCATCTCCTTCCTCTAAAGTTTCTGACCCGGTTCTTCCATCCTGAGAAGGTCCCGGTTCTGACTGACTCTCAGTCTGATGGGTCATCTCTCCACCCGGTTCTCCTCGGTCCGGTTCTGCTCGGTCCGGTTCCTCTCTGTGAGGTATCTGAACCAGCTGATCAGCACCCAGGTCTTCAGTAGTGGTTCTGATCCGACCTGCCAGAGAAGGTTCTGTTGGTACCCTGTCTGGATCTGGATCTGCATCCGTCTTTTCAGAGTCTGTTTCTGTCAGATTCAGAAGCAGGTCCGTTACCTGGTCCTGGTTTTGGTTCTGTGAGTCTGTAAGCGGTTCGTCCTGGTTCTGGTCCAGAGAGGACGTCTCTTCCTCCATGTAGGACCCGCTGGTGGACTCGTCAGGACCGCGGTCCTCCAGGGACGACATGAATCCCTCATCGAGGGCGGTGACCTCCACCGGCGTGGCCCGGTACAGGTCCGCCCCGCTGTCCCACAGCGACCCGTCACCGCGGGTCTCCAGAACCGGCTCGCTCTCCCCCCACGAGTCCGGCGAGTTGATGGCCGAGTCCCCGATCGCCGACTCGGGCGAGCGAGCGTAGACCTGCTGGGGGGAATCGCAGGCCGAGTCCGGATCTTTGTGGTTTCCATGGATACCGGGGATGTGGTCCGTGTTGGGGGGGTCGGTGAGGACGTCCTCGCTGGACCAGGAGCGCGCGGCGGCCACCCGGAGGCGCGGCGTCAGCACGCTCCGGTCCACGGACACGGAGGAGATGAGGATCTTGGGAGGCGGCTGGTCCTTCTGGAACATCAGGGCCCGGCCCCGGACCCGGCCCAGGACCCGGAGACCGCCGTTCCGGCCCTGGTCCCAGTCGCCGTCGTGGACGTTGAGTCGGCCCATGGACACGCTCCGTTCGATCAGCTGGCAGGACTCGTCCGGCTGCAGAGACACGGAGATCAGCACGGACCCGTCCACATGTCAGAACCGGTACCGCGGCGGTCCACCTACCTCCTCCATCCCGGGGAAGTGCTCCAGGAACTGGGACACGTACATGATGATGGACTGCTCGTCCGGAGCGCTGACGGCCACATCTGCACGGAAACACACAGACGTGAGTCCGGTTCTGATTCTGCTCACCGAACACGGGTCAAACCGGCAGCTCGACCGGACCAGCTCCTCCTCTTCCTCATCTATGAAGGCCAGGGATCCACGGATACAGACTTTTTAGGGTCGATACCGACATTTCATCAGCCTCAGCCAAAGACCGATATTTAGGGCCCAAAACTAATATAATGAAGATAGTATACATACTTTTACATATATATGATATAATTTTATATATGTATATATATATATATATAAATCACTTTGAAAAATAGGGGTGGAAAAAAATATCGATGCAATGAAATATCAAATCGATATTTAAAAATGCAGTATTGATCTATTTTACTTTCGAAATCTCGAGAGATTTCATCGTTCTGTTACAAAATCTCATGATGTTTCGTGAATTCTCATGAGATTTAATAACAGAACGATGAATATTGAGATTTCATTAGTAAAATAGATCAATACGATGTTTTCAAATGTCAATATGATATCAGCATATGAAAATATTGTGATATTTTTTTTCCATCCCTAGTCTTTAGAGGTTTTAAAGTCAATAAAAAAGAACTTTTAATATATATATATATATATATATATATATATATATATATATATATATATATATATATATATACACATACATATATACATATATATATATATACTGTATATGTATATATATATATATATATATATATATATATATATATATATATATATATAAGAAACTGCTGCCTTTATAGATGTCTGTCTGTAAATTATGCTGAGGTGGGTTACCAGCAACTCACCCGACGTATGGGCTGATGCTGATACCAGCAAAGAACACAAATATCATCTGCAAATATCGTCACAAAATATCGGCCGGCCGATGTATCCATTTGTCCCAGGGGTCTGCAAGCTTTACAATCCAAAGAAACATTTTTGCCTTTAACCCAGCTACAATAAAAAACCAATAAAACTCATTTAAAGGCGCAAATGTTACAGGAACTTTATGACAAAAACAACCATTTTTTAAAATAAATATCTTATATAGGAAACTTACTGTAATTTTTTTAAAGCCATTTTCTTTAGATTAAAAAGAAAAACTTTTTAGAAATATATGTACACATATATATATATATATATATATATATATATGTACATATATTTCTAAAAAAAGTTTTTCTTTTTAATCTAAAAATTTTATTGGCTTTTATTGATATATATGTACATATTTTTCTAAAAAGGTTTATATATATATATATATATATATATATATATATATAATTTTTTTTAGCCTTTCATTTCCAAGCAAAACACAAGAAAAAAAGAAGAAATATTACTAGTAATTTTATGTCATGTTGTGAAAATTTAGTGCAATTATTGCATGAAAAACCTGCATTTTTACCATAAATATATTCTGAAACATGAGTTGGTGTTTGATCATTTTTTGTGGAGGGCCCGGAGCCACGGTTGCAGACCCCCGGTCTCCTGATTGGTCCGGTCTACTATCATTCTGCCTAAGAAAGAAAGATCGACCTCATCTCCATCAGATTTAAACTGGAACCAGTTCTGGTCCGGTTCTGGTACCGGAACCGCCTCGTTACCCTCGGGCTCCAGCAGCCGTGGTATTCCCAGGCTGTAGTGAGCGATCCGGAAGGCGTCCTCCAGGTTCTCTCGGGCACTCCTCAGCAGGGCCTTCCTCATGTCCACCAGACTGGAGTCGATGGACTTGATGACGGCCAGGAAGGCCAGTCCGCTGGTCCAGCTCTTCCCGAAGTCCTGGACCAGCACGCTGTACCTGCAGGAGACGGACGGGTCAGAACTGGTCTCTGTGTGCCAGACCGGGACCGTCACGGCGGACCCTCACCTCCGGGTTCTCTTCTGGACCCACTGCAGCAGCTTCTTGATGGCGCGGCTGTTCTCCTTCATGGTGGCGGCCACGGACGGCCGCTCCTCGGACGGCGTGCTGCTGTGGGACGCGTCGGAGTCGGAGCTGGTCGGGATGGACGACAGGCTGGAGGAAGACGGGAACTGGCTCCGGATGTTTCCCGTCAGCTCTTTAATCTGGAGGAAGAGAGTCGGATTATTTTCCCTCCGGTTCTGACGGGTATCAGACCCGACCCGGCAGAGGGCGGTTCCGGTTCTGGCTTCACCTGGAAGAAGAGGATGATGTTCCAGATGAGTCCGAGGATGATGGAGGAGTTTCCGTCGGCAACGTCAGCTGCATCGATGCTGACCAGCTTCACCTGGACACACGCACACTCGGTCAGGACCGTCCGGACCATCCGGACTGTCCGGACCATCAGGACCATCCGGACCATCCGGACCGTCAGGACCATCAGGACCGTCCGGATGTTCCAGCGATCCGGACCATCAGGACCGTCAGGACCATCAGGACCGTCACGATGTTCCAACAATCCGAACCGTCAGGACCATCAGGACCATCAGGACCATCAGGACCATCTGGACCATCAGGACCGTCCGGACCGTCCGGACCATCAGGACCGTCCAGATGTTCCAACAATCCGAACCGTCAGGACCATCAGGACCATCAGGACCATCAGGACCATCTGGACCATCAGGACCGTCTGGACCATCAGGATGTTCCAACGATCCGGACCGTCAGGACTATCCGGACCATCCGGACCGTCAGGACCATCAGGACCGTCAGGACCATTCGGACCGTCAGGACCGTCAGGACCATCAGGATGTTCCAACAATCCAGACCGTCAGGACCGTCCGGACCGTCAGGATGTTCCAGCGATCCGGACCATCCGGACCATCAGGACCGTCCGGACCGTCAGGATGCTCCAGCGATCCGGACCATCCGGACCATCAGGACCATCAGGACCATCCTGACCATCTGGACCATCCCGACCATCAGGATCATCTGGACCATCTGGACCGTCAGGACCATCAGGACCATCCAGACCATCTGGACCACCAACACTGGTCTATGTCTGCCAGACCAGGACCATCAGGACTATCCGGACCATCAGGACCATCCTGACCATCAGGACCATCCGGACCATCCGGACCATCCGGACCATCAGGACTATCCGGACCATCCGGACCATCAGGACCATCCGGACCATCAGGACTATCCGGACCATCAGGACCATCCTGACCATCAGGACCATCCGGACCATCCGGACCATCCGGACCATCAGGACCATCCGGACCATCAGGACTATCCGGACCATCAGGACCATCCTGACCATCAGGACCATCCGGACCATCCGGACCATCCGGACCATCAGGACTATCCGGACCATCCGGACCATCAGGACCATCCGGACCATCAGGACTATCCGGACCATCAGGACCATCCGGACCATCCGGAACATCAGGATGTTCCAGCAAACCGGACCATCCGGACCGTCAGGACCATCCAGACCTTCCGGACCGTCAGGATGTTCCAGCGATCCGGACCAGCAGGACCATCAGGACCATCCGGACCATCCGGACCATCAGGACCATCAGGACCATCCGGACCATCAGGACCATCCGGACCGTCAGGACCGTCAGGACCATCCAGACCATCTGGACCACCAACACTGGTCTATGTCTGCCAGACCAGGACCATCAGGACTATCCGGACCATCAGGACCATCCTGACCATCAGGACCATCCGGACCATCAGGACCATCAGGACCATCCGGACCATCCGGACCATCCGGACCATCAGGACCATCAGGACCATCAGGACCATCAGGATGTTCCAGCGATCCGGACAGATGACGGTTAAACTCACGTTTCTCTCCTCCAGGAAGGACAGGACCTTCGCGATGTTGTTGAGCCTGAGAAATACGATGTGACGACTTCTTAAAGCCGTGAAGCTGCGAGTTCGTCCATGAGACACAAGGAGAGGTTACGGTGCTGCAGCACAACAACAACAACAACAACAACAACAACAACAACAACAATAACAACAACAACAACATGTCGGGGAAACGTGGGCTCAGTCTGACCAGTTTGCAGCCGGAGAGTTCCTCCAGCAGAGACATGAGGACGTGTCCATCCTGGATGTCCTTGAAGAGGTCATGGACCTGGAGGGGGGGTCACACTGAGGAGGGGAGAGGGAGGGAAAGGGGATAGGAGGAAGGAGGGGGTGGAAGAAGGGAAGGAAAGAAAGGGGTGAAGGAAGAAAGAGAAAGAAGGAAGGAAAGACGAAACAGAAAGGCAGAAAGGAGGAGGGAGAGGAAGGAGGGACAAAAAGGAAGGGAAGTATGACAGAGGGGAAGGAAAGGGTAAAAGGAAGGAGGGATGGAAGATAAGGAAGTGAAGGGTTGAAGAGGGAAGGAAGAATGAGAAAGAGAGGAAGGAGGAAAGAGGGAAGAAACAGAAAGGAGAGGAGGAGAGGAAGGCAGGAAAAGAAAGAAAGAGGGGGATGAGGAAAGGAAAGGAAAAGGAACAGAAAGGTGGAGAGGGAGACAGGAAGAAAGAAAGAGAGAAAGAAAAGAAAGAAAAGAAAGAAAGAAAGAAAGAAAGGAGGGGAGGGAGGAAGAAATGAAGGAAAGGAAAGGAAGGAAGAGTTTAATGAGTGAATTTTGAGCAGAAGTGTGAAATTCTCCATCAGCAGAGAAAACACTGATCAGCTGTTTTCCCTCTGCTTGTTGCCATGGTGATCACAGCAGCTGATAGTGTAGTTTCAGTTTTGTTTCCAGCAGATCTGGTTAAGTTAAATAGATTCTGGTAAAGTTCTGGATGTGGATCACGTTCAGCAGAACCCTTAGACCTGCTCAGGAGATGGACCCGGATCCAGGTTCTGCTCTGGGTCGGTCCAGCAAGACATCGCTGTTTTTTTTTTTACTTATTTTAAGAGCGGCCATGATTGTTTTGCTTTCTGATAAGATTTTGGAAATAAGATGCATCGCCTTAAAACAGGATGTTACATCTCACTGAACAGCCTCTCTTTAGGTGATTTTGTCTTATTTTGAGTGTGATGAGACATTTTAACTAGAAATGAGAAGAGTCTACTTGGTAAAATGTGAGTTTTTGCAGTGTGGAAACGGTGGAGGAGGCGGAGCCTCGTTCTGCTGTGAGTAAACAACACAAACATGTTTACAGACTCTTATCAGAGCGAGTCATCTGGAACCCTGCAGACCTGCTGGGACCGGCGCTGCAGGGGCGGGTCCGAGGTGCCTGGAACTTTCCAAGAAGCCTGAAAACAAATGTCTGATTGTGTAATTAGTGGGTCAGAGATTTGACACGAGTCCAGACGGGGACAGAAGAGAGGCCCGTTGTCTGAGAGGAGACAAAGAGTCCATCAGAGCTCAGCCTGGACCCGAAGATCCCACCGAGACCAGACACGCTCCTCAGGTCTGACCTGCAGGTCCGCCTCACTGGTCCACGGCAACGCTTCCTGGTTTCAGCCGCTCCGCTCTGATTGGCTGTTTAATCCTGCACAGCTTTCATTTCCCATCTCAGCCTGAACAGCTGACGGAGTGGTGCTGGACCAGTTCTACGGCCCTGACACCAGACCCTTAACGGGATAGTCCACCCACAGGAATGATGACTTCATCTTCGTCTCATCCTCATGCTGAGCAAGACTCTCGAGCACTTCGCGGCAAGGGGGTGTTGTTCTCCTTCAACTTTCATATAACGGAGTTCACCGGGTCCGAGCCAAAAAGGTCCATAAAAGTCCACAAAAACGTGTCAATATTCCTCCATACTGCTCGTCCCATGTAATCCAAGTGTCCTGAGTGGGTAGCGTCCAGAATTTACTGGAAACCATCATTTAGTAGATTTTTAGAGCCTAAACAGCAGAACATCGTACTTCCCTGTACTTTGGGGCGGCTGTGGCTCAGGTGGTAAGCAGGTCGGCCAATGATCAGCAGTTCGAATCCCGGTCCCCCAGCCATCTGTCGCTGCGTTAACGCCGCATTTACACACAGATTCATGTTATAACTAGTTGC
>JALJCO010004865.1:0-160954 GCA_023101725.1 Atherinomorus stipes
AGAACAGCTAAAAACATTTCCAGCTATAGTAACACCAGTTTATATCTTAGAACATAAGTGAGAAATATTCATACAGCATAAGTTCTCTAACCTTGCAAACCTTTTTGTTGATAATGTTTAGTGTTTCTCAGAACAGCCCTCATGACTGAAATCTGGAATTTCCTTACTCATCATATTGTTTTATGTTTGCATACTGTAGGTCTTTATAGATTTGCATGGACTCTGCATGGATTTTCATAGATTTTTTGTTGGATTAACTGAACATGAAGCCAAAAATTTTTGTTCGGTACCCACAGATGCATGTGTCCAATAGGTTCAATTATCCAATTTTTCCTCTAACAGTAAACACTTCCACCCGGACACAGGTCCGACTTTCTGTGTGATGCTCTGCTCGCAGACGAGACTTTTTCTTTTGTTCTTTTGTTCTTTTGCTATGCTGAGTTTGGATTTCAGCTGGAATATGTCCTGCTGACGGGACATCCAGACCTGCCTGATTGTGCAGATTATTTTGGCATCATTTACTTGTTTTAAATCAGGAAGTGAACTGAGCTGAAGGAGGATCTAAAGGTCCAAAGATGAGTTTTAGTCTAATGAAGAGGTGTCTCATATACTAGGTCTTCCAGGTTTTATCCAGGTTTTATCGGCCTATAACTACTCTTTTTTGTATATGTTTTACTTGATGTCCTTTTGTTTCATCATACTTCTTCGTTTCTTTAGGTATAACATTGTATAATACTTTAGATATTTTGTTTTTGTAAATGTTCCAGTATGAATTTTGTTTCTCATCCTGATGTGACATTGAGAACAAGGGAATTAGTGGACTTCTTGTGGATGTTTACATATATGTATCTCCTGTTACTTACAGCATGAATCATGTATTACTCCATAGAGTGATGGTGACTGACTAACTGACATGAGTGTTTTCACTTTGGGAGAATCTTCCACCAGTGTCATCCTACAGGTTGGAGGTGGGACATGGAGACTGAATGCTGGTTAAGGTCTTCAGAAGAAAACACACCCACACAAAGGTGGGAGGGGCCGTGTCCAGTGCTGCTTGCCTCTCGGCTGTGCAGCTTGCTGGGGGGTCGACGTGGATTCCTCCTCACAGACTGCTGCAGGTTACCGGTGGCTCTCACACCTCCCAGTAGTGACCAGCCCGGGGGGATTGTACTAATAGAGGATTCCGTCCGGGAGTCACAGAAGACTTTGGCATCAAACAAAGACCTAAATTGCTCTGTGAGGTGCTAGGAGAAAGACCGGTAACCTGATACCCAGTACAACATCATGGTACCACGCTCAGAGAGTGACGTCGTGGCTCCGCCTCCAGACAGAGGCTGGCACCAGGAACCTGGATCATCTCCACAGTGTGAGTGGTGCATAGTTTATATTATTCTGGCTACGCTTTCTTTTACCCTTTTATACATTACTGAAGATTGTTTACATGTTACTTACATGGCTGAACGGCTGAGAAAAACAGAAGGATGAATGTTACGAAGTTAAAAGTTGATGAAGTGGAGGAGGAAACTGTAGCTGATTTATTTCACCTAATTTAGATGGGATGCTTCACACAAACCATTTTTTCTAGTTCGTGTCATCATCTCGAATTCATCTCAGTCACATGACACCACCAACCCTGCGAATGAATTCTTCATTTGTGAATTATCTCTGATTTGTTGTTAAAGGATGTGAACTGCATTGTGGGAAACCTGTTCCCCTACATTTGCATTTTGCATGGTCATGACCAAAACTTAGAAATTTGTGTCAATCAAACTTAAAATTATTCACACATTCACTTTGCACTCATATTTCTTAGGAATAACCTCCAACTTATTTATTTCAATACGTTTTGATCAAATGGTTTAAGTAAATCTAAAATTCGGGTTAAGAGTGCACGCTTGTTCACAGTTCATATGGTGACTTTACAAAATGATATAACAGTATCAACATATGTACATGTATGACGCACCGGGTCATTGATCTTCTTTTCCTACATTATTTTTGTATAGTGTCTCTTTGAATTTCCACTTAAATTGGATGATATTTTGAATGTTGTTTAGGTTTGTGCTCTGTTATGCTGCTGATTTATGATTTATTTATGTTCAGTGTTGTATAGTAATGAAGTAAAAATACTTCATTACTTTACTCAAGTAGTATTTTTTATATTTGTACTTTACTTTACTACTTCTATTTCTGATGACTTCTACTTTTACTTCACTACATTTTCCGGGAAAAATCAATACTTTTACTCCATTACATTTACCTGAGCATCTTAGTTACTCATTACTAAATAACAAGGAACGTAACAGCCAATGACAATCTTTGTTTTGTTGTAGTGGAACTAGCAGCCACTAGCAGCCTTGTGCAGCCGTCTCTGAAGCTAAACACACCTTTACCTGCCTCAGCAGCAGGTGAACGGCTTTTTAGCATCACTGGTCTGGTCTTCAGTCCAAGAAGAGTGAGACTGAGTTCTCACCATTTTGAGAAACAACTTCTTTTGGGGTTGAACAAAAGTTTTTCAGGGTTCAGTGATGACTGGATGGACAGTTCAAGAGCTGTTGTACTGCAGTCATGTTAACGTTCCACCAGTCAAGTTCTTTGTTTGTTTGCATCACCCCCGAGAACCAGGAGTTTATTAGGAATGATTTAATATTGAATGCACGTGAGTGTGAATGTTGGTAAGCATGCACGTAGGTCTTTAAAGATGTGTTTGTGTGTATTTTTCTATATGGTTGGTTTATGTAAGGAAGTATGAAGCTCCTTTACACTTTGCAAATTAAAACTTAAAAACTAAACAGAAATAAGGGAAATGTTAAACTCAAATTTCTGATTGCATTTTAATAACTGTACTGTTTACTTTTGATGCTTAAGTACAGTAAATACTAGCTACTTTTTACTTTTACTCAAGTAATAGTCTAGCAGACGACTTTCACTTTTACTTGGGTCATTTTCCAGTTAGGTTCTTTTACTTTTACTCAAGTATGGCTTTTGGGTACTTTATACAACACTGTTTATGTTTCACACCTCATACCAACATGGGGGGGAACACCGGGTTATTATTGGTCGCAACACATTGTTGATCATCATCGTGAACGTGACAACCTACAGTATCAGACAGCAGTACAGGTGGCACGCAAGTTTAACGGTATAATGTCCACACGTTCTCTAGACACCAGGCCAGCAGCCTTCTTGAGTGCTCTCAGACTGCAGGCAGTTGTGCCAGCTTCTTATGATGTCATCAACGCACCATGTGATGGGAGCAAACCCAGCTCTTTCATCTAGAGGGTACATGCCACAGTGTATACCTCCATGTTCCTTCTGAGGAAGGTTCCAGCTGTCCCACAGCGATGGTCTGGGTTTGTGGCCCCTGCAGTGATCTCTGTCATCTGGCCTGCCTGATTCCTGGAGCCCGGGTGTGTACTGACCTTGCTGAGCATCCATGTCAGACTGCTCGTACACAGGAGGGCTGCAGAAACGAATGTACCTAAACTATGACTGACAGCTGGCTCAGTTTGGTGTCGTTACACTTTCTCATTCTATTAAAATTGTAGCTATGAGTGTGAGAATCTCACTGCTCGAGTGAGACACAGGTTTTGGTTCTTACCCCTTAAAATACGTGCCTACATGCCTTCTGACTTTAGCCTTATTGTTGGTTCAGCTTCAGGTCCCTGGTATCAGTCACTGCTGACGCTGTGCACTCCCATCTTAGCAGTGATCATCCTGTTCTGTCTGTTCTCATTCTGTATGTTGCCATGTTTCAGAGAGTTGGTCAATAATGCGTTCAGAGGTGGAATGTGACTCTGTCCACCTGTTCCTGGCAACACACACACACACACACACACACACACACAGATATACACACATACTGTTCTGCTCATTGTCCTCTGTTATCTTATTTCTCTTATCTTATTTTAGTTATTTACCCTGCCTTAATATGTGTTTATGTTCACATGGGTCTTTGTTGTGTATTTTGTTCGTTTCCTTGTTTACTCATGATGTTCTCTTTCTTTGCTCTGAGGTGCATCTCCGGCTGTTCTGTGAGGATGCCGACATTCCCCTGCAACTGCAATGATGGGACGTCACCGATGACATCGGGGCGATGCAGATGGACCCCAGTTGTGCTTTACCTGGGTTCTGTGTCTGCATATGAACGCATCTCATAGAACATTATACAGCAGAAATAACATTAATATAATTATGTTTAGTGTTTAATGTTATTTGGTGATTTGTTAGCGTCAGGCTATTGTTGTCTGTTGTCCTTATTGTTGTGGTTGTGTATTTTGTGTTGCAGCCGTCCGTCACTTATTGATTGTGTGTGAGATGAAGGCATTATGATCATGAAGGTTTTGTTTTCAGTGTTCATCATTGATAAACAGGAGGGAAATGTTAGAATAATTCTATATTATCAATGATAAGTGTGTGACATGCATGATCTGCTTCAGTGTGACATGCTCTCAGTGGAAAATTACTGCTATGGAGAAGTACTACTATCTTCTGCTACTGTATCTGTCAACCCGTTTCCATACAAGGAGTTGTTTTGTCTAACATGACCTGTGTGAATAAAAAGCTGCAAGGCTCAGAAAAACCTCGGAGATGGTATGAGACTGTCTCCCCTTGCAAGTTAAAACTCTAACTTGGTGTTGACTCTTTCTTGTCTCTCTCATTCCTTTTGGGTTTATAAAGAATTAACCTAACAGTGGGTCTGGGGAGGTATATCCTTGGAGGGCCACACAAACCTCCATTATGCTAGTAGAGCTACCCCTATTGCCACAAAATACTGGGATGAGATCATCAGACCATATGCTGTTGCAATGGGACCTGGGTTCCTTCTGATGCATGACAACATTTGTCCCCAAGAGGCTGGAGTGTGTCAGCAGTTCTTGCATGACGAAGGTACTGATGCTCTGGACTGGCCTGTCTGTTTACCTCTGGGACATCATGTCTTGTTCAATCCACTGCCGCCACGTTGCATGACAGACTGTCCAGGGGTTGACTGATGCTCTGATCTAGGTCTGGGAGGAGATCCCTCAGGAGAACATCTGTTGTCTCATCAGGAGCATGCCCAGACGTTGTATGGAGTGCATACAGGCACGTGGAGGCCACACACACTACTGAACCTCGCTTTGAATTGTCTTGAGGAATTTCCACAGAAGTTTGGTCAACCTTGATCAGATCTTTCCACTTTTATTTTGAGTATGATTCTGAATCTAGACCTCCATTGGTTATAATTACTTTGATTTCCACTGATCTTTATGTTATTTTATTCTTAACACAGTTCACTATGTAATAAATAAAGATTTTTAGCAGGAATATTTCATTTATCAGGATCTAAAAGTGTTCCCTTTATTTTTCTGAGCAGTGAATATTCTCCCAGGGAATGTGTGTTTGAGTGTGAATGGTTATTTCATGCTCACACTAACTTTGTGTTAGTCCTGAAATGGACTGGCACCCCGTCCAAGGTGTACCCTGCTTCTTGTCTTGTAGGCTCAAGCTCCCCCACAACCCTGAATGGGAATAAGTGGTACAAAACATTGATTGGTTGATGGATATACTGTACACACATAAAAAGCAAAAATAAGAGAGCAGGTATGTAGATTAAAGAACTTAGTAAATAACTGAGTGAAATGACCTGGAAGTATGTGAGGCAGCCAAAGGCAACAACAATTGTTTGAATTTAAGGAAAAGAGCTATACTTTGTTAAAAATGTCCTTCCTGCATTATCTCTTTTGGCTTAGGATACCGGCTCATCTTAATGAAAACGTCAGAGAATAATTCTGTCCCACAAGTCCTTCCAGCTGCAATGTTCATAATAAGCAGGCAGAAAATTTTTCAACAGGGACAGGACAGGGGGGTGAGTATGAGCATCCTGTGACAATGTAGCCTATTCAAATTTTGTCAGTTTTAAATTTGTTTTTTAATAAACAATATTGACACAGAATCTAAGTCTTGGTGTGACATTATCTAATTTTATGTCTGATCATTTTTTTTCACCAACTTATGCTATACTAATGCGGTAGCATGAAATATTGTGTTGAGAATGTTTTAAAGGCAGGGTAGGGGATCCTGGAAAAACAGTTCAAGCAAGCTACATTTTATACACCTGCCTGAAACCACTCTTTCAGAGCGCAGGAATGTGTGCGTCAATTATTTACAAGCAGGTTGGTGAATATAACTGATAACAACCGAGTGGATAGCTTGTTAGCTTGCTAGTAAACAGCTGAGGAGCCACATTTCTAAACGTGATAAATGGCTCACCTCCAACTCCTTCTGTGGTGTAAAACATCCATACTGCAAACGTCAACACCTCCATGACTTTATCCACATCCGATTTTTTTCTTTTTGGTAAATTTTAAAAGTTAACAGCTGCACAGATAACGGCAGCGAGCAGCCATGTTGGTTTACACTGTGAGATGTTCTAGGGGAGTTGCGAGCGCAGGGGGGGTGGGAAAGGTGGGGGGAGGGACAGAAAAACGGCTTTTGAGTTTGATGGATTTATCATCATTCAATCAATTAGAACAGGCCATTCCAAGATGATTGGATAGGGTTTTTAAGTCCTGTCCATTCTAGAGATGACTACATTTTTTAATTTTTGTGTCAGAGCATTTAACTAATTGGCTGCATTTGGGGTGTATGAGTATGATTAAGATTAATTAATTAAGATTTTCAGCAATATAGTAAAAAAAAGGCTCTTGGAAAACATCATCCACCCTGCCTCTAAGCAAAATTGTTTCTAACTAATTAGTTAATTTTTCTCAGAATCTTTATATATGTATATATATATATATATATATATATATATATATATATATTAGGGATGGGCGATATTTTATCGTGTGCAATATATCGTCAAAGAAATTCCCCACAATAACAATTTGAATTTATCGTTTTTATCGTAAGATGACAATTTATCAGGTTGTGTTTGCAGGTTGTTTTCTACTTTGTTTTCTTTAATAAGCCAAGTTAGTTTTGCTGTTTGCATCGTTTGAATGAAGGTGGAATTTGGTCTCATATTTCAGACTTGTTTGCTTGATGTCACTACAGTTTTGCAATACAGGTCCACGCCTGAACTTAATTGATATAGTTTAGTGGCTTCTAGTATTTTTTAGGGCTTTCAAGACAGAATTTAGTGACAGATTTATAATACAAAACATTATGCTGATAGCTTTTATCGTCTCTTATCGTTACCGTGATAAATAAGAAAAATGATCGTGATACATTTTTTAGTCCATATCGCCCATCCCTATATATATATATACATATATAAATATATGTATATATATATATTTTTTTTTTCTTTTTCTCCCCCTACTATACCTGTGGTTCTTAACGGGAAAGAAAAACTAGAAGAAAACAAATAAGCAAAATCACTCCCACATGGCTGTGATGAAAAAATGAGAGAGGTCTTACAGAGATTCATATACTTTCATGGCAGCTAATATGGTTCATCTGTATAAGTGGAAAAAGCCCATCTTTCATGGTTGAATAATGTGCATGAATGCTCCTTGCTAAAGCATGTCAAAATACATTTGTGAAGGGTTTTTATCTCCTCAAAAGGAAAGAAATTCATTTCATAAAAAGGCAAAAGTGGCCTCATGTAAAAGTAATGCTGAAAAGAAGCTATCGTGATGCTGGACAAGTTAGCATTGGTCAATGCTGCATATTAAAACACAGAAGACATCTTTAAAGAAACGAACGTACTTGCCAAGTAAACTTGAGAAGTTGACAAACTTTTGTCAGGCTGCCACAAATTGGACAAAAAATCATTCAACACAATTCAGTCCAGAAGCATGGTAGACCAAAAGCAAAATAGGGACTATACTAAATGACTTTTCAGTAACTCTGCAGTCAAAAAATTACAATAATCTTGTGATTTATAGAAATAAAGGGGGAAAACATCCTATTCTTTTGTCTTATTCAAAGCTCTTCCCATGTCTTTTCCATGTCTTACAGTGTTTGTCTGTATTTTTGCTTTCTCATTTGTTCATTTCTGTCCCTAAACCACAACAGTTGTGAAGAATCAGAACCAGCTGCCAGCACTTTGATTTGATTGTAGAATGTGTCAATCAAGTCTGACCACATTGCGCAAAATCAAATTCTAGTCACTCGTTATTTTAGCTCCCACTGAGGTCTTTGCTGGGGAATCAACGTTGACTGTCGCACAGGACTGAAAACCCCAGACAGAAACTGACCACTGCTTGTGATCTCTGTGCCATCGATCAAGTAAATGCAACATGAAGGCACAAACTTATTCAAAGTAACTTGTTTTTAGATCCCTTTGAATTTCTTTTGCTCCTAGCAGTGAATACATGCATGGCAGCTGTGGACTTCTTTGTAAACACTGAAAAAGTAAAGAGAAAATCTGGATTTAAATTGAGACCAATGAGAGAATAGGGGAGTTGGCCTATTTTTACACTGTGTAAATCTCTCTGCTGGACAGCTGTAGTGATGGTTTTGTAGGCTGAAGATAAAGAGTTTAGATGTCATAAATAAGATCCAAATTTAAACCATTCAAATCATTCGTCTGGTAATATTTTTTTGTCCATACTCATCTTATTTGCTCATCCTTGTCCATCCTTCTAGGCAGATATAAGCATGCCTTGCCTGCTATGTTTTGGTCCAGTCTTGCCTCAGTGTGTTCATATGGCGAAAGACCACAAAGAAATTAAAGAAAAGAAAACTCAGACAGCGTGACGGAATGAAGAAATAGCATCATATTACCAAGGGGTTTTAAGACAACCGTAAAAAGATATGCCTTGTGTACTTTCCAAGCCTGGAACAGGAAAATATTTGCTACTGCCTTGTTGAATGGTGCACACTGGGAGAAGAAACTGATCCAGTGTTTGTGAGAATTTAGGAGAACAAAAGAGGAAGCTGAGACCAAGTATGTAGAAGGAAATGTGTCATGTTCGTGGGAATCAATGTATTGTTTGACTTGTAGGGACAAAATGTCATTATTTGCATCACACAATAGCGAATTATGGGGAGATATAAAACTATAATGTAACTAAAAACTGTCTAAGGATAATCTTTTTTTCCTCTCACAACCTTTAACAACAAAAATCCACATCAGAGTTGAATCTTGAAAATGTTGTTAATTCTCATAAATCTAGGGCTGGAAATCTAGGAAAAACAAGCTACATTTGAAAGCAAGCTACATTTGAAAAAAAAACAAACAAACAAACAAACAAAAAAAAAAAACACTGCCATACATCTACCCAAAACCATGCCTTCAGAGTGCAGGAACATGGGGGGCAATGGTTTACGAGCAGGTTGGTGAAGATAACCAATAACAGCAGAGTGGATAGTTTGTTAGTTGGCTAGCAAACAACTGACGAATCATGTTTGTAAAGGCATTAATTTGGTCACTACCAACTCCTTCTGCGGTGTAAAAAGTCTACACTGCAAACGTACACTGCTTTTAAACTACTCCTTTAAAAGCAGAGCCAAATTTCCCAATCGGGATCAATAAAGTCAGAATTTGTTATCATTATGCTTTGAGTATAGACTAATCCGACGAGCGTTTTGTGTGTTGCACTATCTTGCGGCGCCGCCATTACGGTGGGGACTAGTCCCAATTACCTCGTATCTGCCAACATGGAAAGCAGCATGAATATCTGGATTTACAACATTGGACAGTTGTCTAAGTTAATGATAACCTATAGGTATGTTAACCGGAGATCTCTCAAGTATTCTGACTTTTTTTTATATCGGAGCATTAATTTAAAGGTAGAGTCCGAAGTCCCCCCACGTTTCTGTTTGCAAACATCAGCATTCAAACTTAGCGCCCCTCCCTCTCAGGCTAATGGCCGCCTCATTCTTCAAACTGTTCAGCTTCAAGTCTCTCCTTCAGAGATCAGAAGCAGGTAAAAGCCAAACTAATATTAGCCCTGGTTTTCCAACTTGCATAATTTAAAGCTCTTACCTTTTCTTCAGTGCATCCGCCGTTTTTCTTTTCTTTCTTTTTTTCCTTCGAGAGTAGAGTGACTGGCGTCTGCACCAATCATGAGCTTATTCCCACACAGCGTCATGTCCTTAGTTCTGTCATTGGCTGGTGATATAAACAGAAATCTCCACCCAGAAACGTCCCTAACACAACAAAACAAAGCTAAAGAGCGAATTACAGGCAGGGGGAGAGGGACTTGCATTCAAACACACCACTGCACGCGAGTAGAGGCCCAAAGGCACAGTTTGAGACGATTTCACTTGCACAAGTCTAATGTTATTTTCAAGGGGGAAACTTCGGACTTTACCTTTAAACTATTATTTATCTGCAGAAACTGGCTCTAATGACAAGCCACACTGGAATAACACACATCTCGTGATTACTTATCAAGGTTTAAAAAAAAATAAGCTCTTTCAAAGGTTGTTACCTTTCCATTTTAATCACATATTTGGCTTTTGGTATTGTTTAAGGACTGTACAGATCACGTAGCCTTCACATGTCCTGCAGATGAAACTAAAGGCTGCAGGACACCGTCCTTCCAGATTTCCTCCATATTGTTCAGAAAAAAAGTCAGATTCTCATCTGTTCTAATTACACATGTACAGAAACGGCCCCACTACAATGGTGGACAGTCTAGTTGTGCCATTTGACCGGATTAGTCTACATTTACATTTTTAAAGTTTTTCTGTAAAGACTGAATTTTTTTAAGAGATGTGAGCATCCACACAAAACCACTGAAAATGGTGCAGTAAATATGCCAGGCCTGAAAGGGCTGGAACATACTTGCTGTGGACACATACATGTTCGTTAGCATTCGGAATGTCTGTGTACATAGAAGCATGTCAGGACAGGAGCACAGGGCAGCCAAAATGCTCGATAATGGAGGTCTCCGCTAGGAGGACTACACAGCGCCTGGCCTCTGAAATAGCTACTGAAAGGCCAATCTGCCGGTAACAGCATATTTCCTGTGCATTTCCTGTGCAAACAGTTTATCAAACTGTTAACGCACGAGTGTTTGTCACTGTGCAACAGGGAGGACACATAATAAAGACGCCTTTAGTTGTTGATAAAGTCCGAGCAACGCTCTTCAAAACAACTCACCACTGTGTTTACTGACCTCGTGTTCGCTTTTCTACACATGAGCACCTCTAGCATTTAAGTCAATATTGCACTACGCGCATGAGACAAGTCAACACGAGTGTACTCATGTCAAAATGAACATTGCATTAACACTGAGCTAAAACAGAGTCAGACAGGCTGAACGGACTGATGATGAGGTAGAGCTTTTGCTTCGGGTCACACCTCAACACAAGTCCAGCCGCATTACACTCAGTATCAGCCATTGTTGTAACTGTTGGAGGGGTTTGTGCATGCAGGAAGAAGAAACGGTGATGCTATGGTGTCATTGGTTTAGAAAATACGTGTATGGGATGTACACATGATGGAAATGAAACAGTGGTGTTCTCAGACTTATTCAAAAATGAGTATTTTGGGCTCTCAAAAGGTGTCATCTTACAACGTTTACTGTCAGAGGATGAAACCCTTGGTTGTTCTTTTACCCTTTGATAACATGATTTATGCTTTCTCGTTAGATCTACACAGATCCTGTGGTGCAGACTACATACAGTAAGGGACATACCTGTACACTTGTGTGAACATTCATCAAGACGCTGTACAATTTATTCACTTTGTCTAAAGTTACCAAAACGCAATCTACCAGATACTGTAGGTTTCTGTGCAATATTTGTTGGTGAGGGAACAACTCAAAACACTGCACAACAGTCGCTTTCACTGAAGTTACTATTCTGCAGAAAGAGGGTAGACTTTGGTGGAGATTGCATGTGCCACCACTGTTCTCATTGAACATCTTTGTGAATTGGGAGGGCTCTAAAAAATGAGGAAAAGGCAAGTCACTACAAAACAGAGCTTTGATTATTTTGTTAGTATCATAAGACATTGAACAATGACAGTCTATTTACCTTTTTGTTTCAGAAGCAGTGTATTTGCATTGCAGTATGCTGTTAATACATCAAGCAGACTTAACCCAACTGTTAGTCTGAATTGCCTGAATGTGTATTTAGATTTTTTTAAACTTTTGTTGACATTAAAGACACAGAACATCACTGTTATCTTTAACGTTAATGTCATGATGTGACATGTATTTTTAAGGATTAGGGTTAGGGTAGGTCTCCAAAGCATGACTGTAATGTCTCCTTCAAAGTAACAAAAGCAAGAGTGTGACTATGTCTATGTGCACTGGAGTCTGTAGTTCTTCCATAATCTCCTGTCTTTGTGTGTCACGCAGACAGTTTAAAAGCCCTCTATTTACCTTTCGCACCATTCTCCCTTTTTCAAGTCACAGGACAGAGGTGTACATATATGTGTTGTGTGTCTGTGTGTGTGTGTGCGTGCATGTGTGCGTGTGTATAAGAACAAGAGAGAGCACTCTATGTCCTCCTTGAGTGGGTGGACAGCTGGTCCAAAACAGGCGTTTTAGTTTCTAACAAACCGTGACACGTCAAACATGTAACGTAGACTGCAAAACGGCAATATGTAAAATGCCTCATTGACTCCCACTCAAAGCTTTAGGGGAAAGAGAAAAGTAGAAAAAAAATTATTTGCTCAGACGCTCCAACTGCAGCCATTAATCATAAGTGAAATTTTACAAGACTTGTGGAGGAATATGATTGTCATAAAATGAGCAAAACAAATGCACCGAGCTAAGTTCCTGGCTGAAGCTGCTGGAATCACCTCAGGATAGTTTGGCTCAGATAACAAAGGCACTAAGATATATCTCGTGCTTGGATGCATGTGTTTACCTCACTCTGTTTTGCTATCTTCCACCTGCCCGTGCAATTCCCTCCTCCATGCGTTTGTTCATATGTGCTTTTCCCAAAATGTATGCCAGTCACCAACCTTATTAGATGCCATCAAATCTCTTCTGCTACCTGGCTTATCAGTCTAAAACCTTTAAAATCATTCGTCCTTGTTTTCTTTTGTAGACATGCGAACATATAGTACAGTAGTAAAAAGTTTGGAGATGCCAGTCCAATAAATTTGAACAGCTAGGTGTCCAAACTTTTGACTAGGGCTGTAAACTAAATACAAATAACAACAAGGCACACAAGAAAAGGTAAGATTATGTAAAAGCAAAAAAAAAAAAAAAGAAAGAAAAAAGTGCATCGATATGTCTGGATACCAGTCAGGGCCTTATGTATGTCTCTTCAGCCATTTTCACACATGAATTTTAGCCTTCAGATTTTCTCTGACCATTACCCAGCCAACATTTCCATATGGGGACATATTGAATGTCCAACGTACGTCCAACACCTCAATCTTGTGGACTAAAAAAAAAAGGAAAAAAAATTCTTCTACTTCAAGCTTTACCCTTGGGATATCACTGTACATGTAAATAGAGCCAACATAATTGCACTGGCAATGTCTTGAATGGTGATTTTGCCAGTGATGCTGCAGTTCTAAGATCATGATCTTAGAGTACAGATAGTCGAGAAAAGCTTTAAAGGTTGAAAATGGAGCATTTTTATTAAAAGCTAAATTTAAAAAAAAAAAAAAAACCTCCATAAGTCGTTTGGAGGGTTGCAGGATAAAAGTACACCATTTCCTAAAAAAAAAAAAAAAAAAAAATTTAGCCTTCAAATAAATATAATATAAATTTCAATGGGTTTGACAATGCCATTATGTTTACATCTGCAAGCCAACACGCTGCCATTGTGTGTTGCTAAATACGATCTCTGTGTGGCAACAGTATGTTGGGCACAGTTAGGCTGATACAGGGGGAAACAGTGGAGTCAGCAAGTCAACACTCTCAAAAATAGAAGTACGAAACAGGAACATTTCTGTTTCTTGGTGTGATGATTGACAGCAGTATGTCGCGGACAAAACAGATAGAAAAAATGTTGAAGAAAATGGGTAGAGGGATGGCAGCAATTAGATAGGCCATATTTACCAGGCTGTTTAATCAAACTAATTCAAGTCTTAGTTCTTTCTCAGATTGATTACTGTACATTCATTCATACATGCTCTAGCACATCAGAGAGTAAATTTTCAGAATTTACTTGAAACTACGTCATTTAGTATATTTTTAGAGTCTAAACAATACTACATCGCATGCCTAGCAAGCACGCCGATGCACGTTCACGAAACTACGGAAGCCACGGCAGACGAGATCGCGCGTTCTCTTTTTCTTTCTTTTAGATGAATATCCAACCCCTTCTGTGTTTGTCCCGGTTTGTCTAGAGCTCTCGCGCTCTTACCACAATGTAAACAGTGAATTTCTTCTTCTAAGCTTGCATTATCGACAGAGTAGGCTCTGAACACCGAGGCTTCCGTAGTTTCGTGACCGCGCATGTGCACGCTTCATGGAAGTAAACAATACTCCCTTTTAGGCTCTAAAAATATAGTAAATGACATAGTTTCGAGTAAATTCTGGACGCTACCCACTCAGGACACTTGGATTACATGGGACGAGCAGTATGGAGGAATATTGACAATTTTTTGTGGACTTTTATGGACCTTTTTGGCTCGGACCCTGGTGAACTCCATTAGGGGGAAATGAGAAGTCGTCCTGATCTCTGGCTGTATTTGACATATTAAAAAGTGGTCCAGAGTCTTGCTCACCATCAGGGTAAGTGGAAAATAAAGTTAAATCATTCTGAGGGTGAACTATTCCTTTAAATATTTCTAACTTCACACGTTGTTGTTTGTCCATTTTCTACCATAGGCAAAATATGGCAGCTGCCATGTATGTAGACCCATGACAGATCGACATAAATGGTTCATCAAAGAGCATAAAAAGTATTTTTAATAAGGTGATCAGATTCCAATAGATAGAGGTTTTAATGACATAATACATTTTTTCTGTCATTGACCTTTGATTTTGTTACACGGTGCACCTGTAAGAGAATACTTGGATTTTTCTTTTTTTTAAGTCTCAGCTGTCATGCACTTATTCATATTCTAGCAGTTTCATTTCCTGGTTTTAAACTAAAACTATGTTAAACATATGTAAATGAGAACACTTTTTTAAATGTGACTCCATAAAAACACATTGAAACTGAACAGAGGTGAAAATGTTTGCCTGAGTGTTAAAGTTGGCAACATCACTCACACTTTCTGCAATCATGCAGTTATTTCTGATCATGCAGAGCAGCTGTTGCCATTAAATTCTCTCTATTACCAGCCAAAAACAACACGACTGGTTTTCTTTTTATTTTGTGGGGTTAACCTGGTCATAGAGTCATACATTGTAGGAGGACCTTACAGTGAGGTGGTTTAGAGAATTTGATTGTAGTTGAAATGTCTGAATATATGTGGGTATATTTTGTCAACAGTGAGTACCACAATTGTATGAAAAAAAAATCACTTGTGAAAATTTTACAATAGTTTCCTTAAGTATCTAAATGTTTGTGATTTGACTCATAAGTGCGTTGATGCTTTCACTTTACTCCAATTCAAGATCATTTTTACAGTTTGGCAGCACATTATTAGCTGGTGTAACATCAGCTCAGTCAAAAATAAGAATTATCATCTAAATTTATCAAAGCAAATATTAAAGCATGGTTTCAATCAGTCGGGTCTAGGTTCAACAACAGTATGCCCCAAAAATATACAAGTTGTTGACTGTCTGAAGAACAGTGGTACATCTACACATGACAGACAACTAATTAAAGAACCATATTTTCTCCTTAATTTATAGGCAAATGCAAGACTTTTGCACTGTACTGAACTTGAGAAAACTACTCATCAGTCACAACCAGATAGAAAACCTGTACCTCTGACAAGACTTACGTATTATGTATCATGAACTTATGTAGTGCAGCCACTGATCAATCTGATAATCAAAACAGAGAAAAACATTTGTTTTTGGTGAACTAAGTCGAAAGAGCTGTGTCCCCAAAAGGAGTCATTTGGCAAAGTATATGTATGACATCAATGTTTTTCCCAATCAAGTAAGGCTTCCATTAGACCACAACACCTATGCATAAGCATCCAGACATACAAGCCATTCAAACACCAGATGAATGAACGCCAAGCCCCATTTTCTCCTAATTGCTTTTGAAAACATGTCGAGAAGCTGCACAACATGAGGAGTGACAGCTCGCGGTGTTTTCCTGAGGGACTAAGTCAACAAGCACAGACACTGACATGAAAGAACTCACACACCTCTGCGGTTTTGCTTACTCACACGGACGACCAATTGATTAACTCATAAATCACTCTCATCCCAGGCCCCAGGCCCTGGAGTACCCCTCCACCCCTACCAGCCTCCAAGAAACGTGGTGAGAAGCTGCAGCCCAACCCTGCGCCCTCCAGCTAAGTGAGAGGAGGCGGGACGTTCTAGCTCATGGCAGAAACCCAGCAAGAGGGAGAGGCCAGGTGGAGCAGGTAGAGTGGGTGCTATAGAAAAGGGGGTAAAAAAAAAATCTGGGTGGGGTCATTGAAACGACAGGTATAGGATTAGAATGTGTTATTATACACAGGAAGGGATGGAGAGAAAAAAAACACAGAGGGATTTAAAGAGGGATATAAATGTGTTAAAGAGACAAAGGACAAGATAGACCTAATCAAATGCTGTGTAGTGCTGCCAAAACTGAGAGAAACAAGGGGAGACAGATATGGAGACAAAGAAGGAGAGAAAGCATGGAGGAATGTAGTAAATCCCTGAGTGACTGAACTATCCTCTGGAGAAAGAAAAGAGGAATTTTTATGTGCTGCAGGTGAGCAGAGCAGAGAGGGGGAAAGGGAGAAAGACGAGAGAAGGCAATAGACAGATGGAAAAAGACGGCGAAAAAGCGGGGGTGGCCGAGGGAATTTGAGGGAAGTGTGAAAGGGTCTGATTGTAGCAGAGAAAAGAGGACACATGGGGTGAAGATGAAGCAAAAGTGACATGAAATGAAACAAAATGGCAACTTGTGGTCAGAAAGGATGGCACATGGATGGACATGGTGAGGGAAGGCAGAGAGACATATGGAAAAAAGATTGTGAAACAAAAAGGCTCACAGAGCGCAAATAGGAGAAAGACAGACAGACAGGGAGGAAGAGGAGGTCCGGAAACAGCTCGATTAACGTGTCTGTGTATCTTAAAGGAATACACTAGGCTTTGGGGAGATTTGTTGGCTTAAATGATGAGTTCACACACAGCAAAGTCATACTCTAACATAAATATCATCCTGAATGCTCTTGTCTACACTAACCGCCACTTATCAGGGGATCATTATTATTGACTATTTTATATGTGAAGGTATTATCGTTGAGAGTGTATATTTGTGGTGTGTTTTCTTATGCAATCATAACAATCCCTTAAAGTTGATGCATCAAAACTACATAATGTTCAAATTTATAGTAATCAAAGCTGGAATTGCATTGTAGAATGTTTGTATTCCTGTTATACAAACTCATTGGTTCAAAAGATTTTGAGTGATTTCTTGTGCTGGATTTGTATGTGTTGGAAAACGATGCAATGCTAAATTCTAAAATATAGTGTGGATTAGGAATTATGTACTCATGCTGGCACATTTCTTACACTGAAATGAAACTCCCACATTTTCAGTGTTTCAAAGTATGGTGAGCTATGATGGTAAAAGTGGTGCTGTCTGGCAGAGAATGTTAATCAGTGTTAGAGGGCACACTCTATTCAAACAGTAAAAGATCTCCTATACCAAGAACAATAACTATAATGATAGTTATAATTAGATAGGAATCTGGATCCATTTCAGGAGGATGACTGAGTCCATATCACAACTGTCACGACAACTGTAGTGGCCACTGATATTGTTGGGATTATTTTTGGGGTAATTTCAAGACCGATATAAAAAGGATAACAAAAAAAGCTGACAAGTTTCACAGACAAGCGCTTCCGGTTGAGTAAGATCTGCATTCATCTACATTGAATAGTGATGTCTCTAAAATGGTAACATTCTCATTTATTTCTTATAAAAGAATGTGTTTTATTACTTCCTCACCCTGCTACGAAGCTGAACTGGGAGGATAATATGATTAAATGACCTGATGTTACAACTAGCAATATATTTTCGTACTTTGTTGAGTCCATGATGATAAACAGGAACGCCATAGACTTATAGTGACGCAGTCGGCTGTGTGTTGATAGCCGACACAAACACGGCAGTTTAGTGTCCACAAAGCCAAATGTTTAACGAAGCTAGTGTCTGAATGATTCCTGTCAGAAGGCTTGAGTTGTGGTTATGGAGGATTTATTTATTCTTTTATTTATTAATTTATTTGAGTTATGGAGGATGTAGAATTGGAGCCTGCGGGCTACATCCGGCGGTGGGTCATGCAGCAGCCATGGCTGCCATCCTACAGTATGGGCAGCCTTGGCTGCTGCAGCCACGTATGGCACAATATGTCCCAGAACGCTTTTTGGGTTTAACAATATCCACTTTTCAATCATCATGTTTGGGAACTCTTCCTATGTGTGTTGTTCATTTGCGTATGTCCTCAGTGTAAAATACCCTGTAACCGTGGTAACCGGAAGCCCGTAGCAGAAACTAGCAGACATGGCGGCTCCCATGGTTTTGGCCATGAAACTTGTCTATAAAAAGATTGAAAGATGAACAGTTCCAGGATAGTTTCTCTGTACCGTTACATCTTTACAACTTTTTTTCTTTTCTTTTCTTTATAGTGTATAAAGATTAAAGGCTAATTAACATTTAAGCCATGCTGTTTCTGGCTAACTTTTTTATGTTAGCTAATTGATGTTAAACACTTTCTCTAAAATCACCTGGTGCTGGTCATAGGTAACTATTTTTAAACAATAAATTAACTTAAATCATAGATAAAATAAAATGTTGGATTACCAGTGGCATGTTTCCATGCTGGTTCTGGTCCTCTTTGGGTTTCCGGCATTTGTTCTTCACTGATGTCTGTTGATGATTGCCTGGATCTCTTCAAACAAATGTTGACAAAACTAAAAAGTAAAAATTGTTCTCAGGATAGTTGACGTCATACGATTATTGTTTTTAATAATCCTTCCTGTCAAAATCCATTTCAGGGTAGGCTACAGGTACAACTGAAGCACTGAAGCAACCACTGTGCACAATGGTTGCTAAGCGATGCTGTTTAGAGAACGTGAACAGCATCGACAGTCTGGAACTGTTTGCAAAAAAAGTTCTTCATGTCTTACAAGTGTATTTATAACATGAATACTATAAAATAGGTTAAAATACTGTTATTTTTTGCAATGAAAATTGTTATTTTTAGATTTATAATTGTGTCTTTAAGTAATGGTGAAATCTAGAGATGAAAATGAGCTAGCTAGCAGCAGTCTGCCCAGTAGTTAACAACATTCTCACCTTTTGTTTCATGAGGTTAATGGTCAGTAGTTTATCTGTTATTGTGTAAACAAGTGATGTATTAGCTTTTTTCACAAAGTGAGCAAAAACACCGTACATGAGCTGGCTAACATCAGTGCTAACAAACTGGTGAAGTTATTTTTTTTTGTATGAGAAGCTAATGGCTAGTTGTTTGAAACACCATATGTGATTATGTAAGTAATAGCTTCTTTTACAAAGTGAGGGGGGGGGGGGGGGGGGAATTTTTGTGTATGAGCTAGCTAGAATCAGCATCACCTATTAGCTAACAGTATAAGCAGCTATGGCCAGTAGGCCTACTTCAATATGCTATCTGTGCTTATGCAAATAAGTTGTCTTTTGTTGATTTTACAATAACAGCATTTTTAGGTTAAGTGTCTGATTTAGAAGTGCCATTTAAACAGTCGACACTAATAATTGCTGCCAAATGTTGGTTTATGATGTGTTTCTGCCTCTCCTACTTAGCTCCTGTTCTTCTCCTTACTATATTTGTATATTTCTTGTTCATAGTGGAGGGGTTGAGGCTTTTTTTCTGTCACTCTTATTGCTTTTATCCTGTAAAGCACTTTGTGTTGTAGTGTTGTATGTTGCTCGAAATGTCTTTTAGAATGGTTAAATAGTTTGCTAGAAGAATTTTTTGATCATTAAAGCCAGAGTTGGTAATCCTGCGTAGAAACACTTTTTGTAATAGACAAGTTTCACGGCCGAAACCATGGGAGCCACCATGTCTGCTCGTTTCTGCCAAGGGCTTTCGGTTACCACGGTTACAGGATATTTTACACTGAGGACATACGCAAATCAACAACACGCAGAGGAAGAGCTCCCGAACTCAATGACTGAAAAGTGGATATTGTTAAACCCAAAAAGCGATCTTGGACATTTTGTGCCGTACGTTGCTGCAGCAGCTTGTGAGAACAATTAAATATGAACCTTCTAAACTGAGCGAACTCACCATAGGACGGCAGCCACGCAGCTACGTGACCGACCACCGGGTGCAGCCCGCTGTCTCAAACTCTCCATTCTTCTTAACTCCAAACCCCCCCCCCCAAAAAAAACACCGTAACCACCACTCAAGCCTTCTGACAGGAGTCATCCAGACACTGGCTTCGTTGAACATTTGTCTTCGTGGACACTAAACTGCTGTGTGTGTGTCGCTATCAACACACAGCCGAAGTAAAACGGAAATGTCCGTAAAACTTGTCTATACTGGGTGAAATGGTCCTCCATCCTGACAGTAGTCAATACATCATGTATTCATAAAAAGAAGGAAAAAAAGTCAGACCTCTGTGAGAGCTGCAGTTCTGAAAAACAAAAAAACTGCCATTTGTGTCAAAACAGCAGGAATTGGTAATTCACAACTTATAGAAAGCATGAATCAATGCCTTTAAGTCTCGTCTCTGTCCCTCCCCTCTCTCCGTTCCCCACGTGACACACCACTCGAAACCACACCTTCAGAGCGCAGGGACATGTGCGCCAATGTTTTACGAGCAGGTTAACAATAGCAGCCAAGTGGATAGCTCTAGTGTGCTATTAAACAGCTGCCAAACCACGTTTTAGAAGCATGAATCCACTCACCTCCAACTCTTTCTGCGGTGTCAAAAGTCCACACTGCAAACCTCAACCCCTCCAAGACTTAATCCTTATCTGTTCTTTTGGTTTGGTTTGGTTTTTTTGGTGCAGCAGCAGTTAGCAGTCCGTTGGCTATAATTGTTTACGGCGCACGGGGGGGTCATGTGGGGGACGGTTGGAGGGGGGGACAGAGAGACAGAGATAAAGGCATCGATTCATGCTTTATAAGAGTATTACCAATTCCTGCCTTTCAGCGCAAATGGCAGTTTTTCTTACAGAACTGCAGCTCTCACAGAGGTCTGTTTTTTTTTCCTTCTTTTTATGAATACATGATGTATTGACTACTGTCAGGATGAAAGAACCATTTCACCCAGTATAACAAAAAAGTGTCTCTGAACAGGATTACCAACTCTGGCTTTAAGTCTCGGAGGAGTTGACGTTTGCAGTGTGGACTTTTTAAACCACAGAAGGAGTAAGAGGAGAGTGGATTAAAGCTGTTAGAAACATGGTTTGTCAGGTGTTTACTATCACGCTAACGAGCTATCCACTCGGTTGTTATGCTGTCGTTATACCTGCTCGTAAAACATCGGCGCACATGTCCTAGCGCTCTGTAGGCGAGTTTTTTTTAAACTGTCCCTTGCTCAAACCGTTTTTACAACATTGCCAACCCTACCTTTAAGTAACTGATCAACCATATGTTCACAAGAGTAGTACAGGCATAATCACTTTGCATCAATGTCTTTTTCATGTTATATTAATCATTAAGCACATAGGTAGAAGTACAATGTTACTCATATTGTGTGTTATATTCTTTTCATATACAGTAGCCTTCCTTAATTTTAATGCTGTCTTTTGATACTGCATACTGTAGCATGTGTTCATGATTAATAGCTTCCGATGGTTCGATAAAAAGATATGAGCAGTTTTTATTAGTACCACCAACTGACATTCCCAGTAGGCATCACTGTAATCATAAACAGAGGCAGTGGCATTCTATCCCATTTTGGGCAGCCTAAAAATAAAATAAATAAAAGAAGAGCAGATTTGGTTTAATTCAATGCACATTCCATAGCAGCAATCATGACTCACTGACAGGATTTTGGATAACTAAGTGCATCAATAAATATTTAAACTTTTGTCATGACATTTGCATGGTAAACAGCAGTGGCTTTTTTGTTGCAAGGTAATCCAACAGAACATGTGTTTGCATATATTTTTCTGGCAAGACACCATCTCACTGGAAACCGTGCCTGCTACAGGTTTTTTTTTTTTTTTTTTTTTTTTTTTTTGACTGGGTGACCCCACACTGCCTTGCAGCAGCCCCCTGCTTTGGTAGAATACATGCTTTATTTAAATAAATGGGAAGTCAAGGTATTTTGAACTTTGTGTGTAGTTAGGTTTGTTCTTGCTGCAGACAATAGAATTACTTATTTCTATAAATATCAGAGTTCCTTTGATCTTATTCCAATTATTAATCTTGAGGAATCTCATGCCCAATTTAACCTCCGTCTGGTACTGTACGTGGTACGACTTTTACCAACACGGAACTTTTCATTAAGGAAAATAGAGATTGATAGATTAGAGTTTAAGGACTTATTTCAAAACAATTCCATAAAATTGGAAATTGTAAGAAAAGGAGGCACAGCAGCACCTGACTTTAAAGGAAAACAACGGAGAAAGGAAATTTTTGTGTTTTGCTTTAAGATTTAAAGGTGGTGTGTAGAAAAGCAGAGAAAGCAAATGAGGCAGACAAGGAAAATAGGAGCTCTCCAAGAGCAAATAAAAGTTCTCCAACGAGATCACTTGCAGCTCAATTCTTCTTCTGTATGAGATCATGGCCTGTCAGTCAGACAAGGCCTGCCTGAGCCTGGTAGACTAAGCAAGCCAATAATATCAATGCCTTGTCAGTCAGTATCTGCTCTTATCGAAGGGCTTGCCAGCTGAGTCACACTAACAGGCTCAGCTGTCCTGTTACGTATTAGTTACAGCGATTTGTCTTTTTCTCGTTGACAGAGAGAGCTGGGCCGAAAGAGAAAGAGCAAGACAACAGTGAGTGATGTCTGTTAGATAGCTATGCATGACAACCCTCATTCCAACGAAGTTCTAACACATAGAGATAATGATTCACACACGTGCTGCACTTGCAAGCCCACACAGGGGCAAACAATACACACACGCTGATAAACGTGCACGCATAGACCCCACAAAGCTGCCTTTGTTGACTGCTGGCAGCCCCTCTGTCACTGCTTACTGAATGTAAAAAACACACAGTGCCTCATGTGTGTATACATGTCATGTGTCTGACACTATTAACCCTTTCCACCTTTTAGTGAGAATCATGAGTGTGTGATATCTGCTTAGTTACAGTTGACCTCCCATATAAATCACTTCCTCCTCAGTTAATTCTGCTTTTGAAGTTCATGAGTGCACACATCTGCCGGCACAAATGTCCACTTTGTGTGTTTGAGATTATCTGTGCGTCAGGGTGGGATTGTGCGGTTATGTGCAGGTGTGTACCTCGGAGGTGATGGAAGGGAGATTCTCATTGATCCTTTAATATCTGGCCTGAGGCGAGGAGGGGGAGCCAGAGCACTTCAGAGCATGTGGGAAAAAGTGGCGTTAAGAGCGATGAAGCCAAACAAGGAAGAAAAGAACAAGATAACAGGTGAGGATACGATGGCAGACTGGAGACAGGGAACATAGAAATAAACGATAAGAAATAAAGGTGGTGAAAGAGACGGGACAAATGGCGGCATTCAAACAGACAAAACAAGCGAGCTTGGCTGTTGGTGGGATTAAGAACGTGTTTTTGTACCTGTTCTTATGTAGAGCCTTCACTGCCGTAAGTCTGGGCGTTGTTTTTTTGGGGGGAAGAGAAGCCTCGTGAGATAGTGTGATGAGAAAAGAAAGTGGGAAGTGGGATGATGCAGAGGGAGGTGGGAAAAGAGACATGAAAGGAAAAAGTATAGGTCGTAAATTTTCACCAGGACAGACAAATAAAAACTCTCTCATACCCCCGCCTCTCAGTTCTATGTTTTCGCCATGAATGTGAACTGGGGCCTTGTTTTTCAGGAAACGCCCAGATCCCAAAGCCCTCTCCCCGTGTGCCAATCACCCGAAACCAACCCTATAAAACTAAAACCATTGCAAACAAAAATCCCATATGCATTTCTTTATTCTTCCCTCATAATGGTCTCCCAAATGACCAATAACGCCACGCTGTGTACAAAAGCTAGTATTTATTCTCTCTCGAGTTACAATACAGTATTTTCACACAATGGAAAAAAGAAATAAATAAACATCTTGTTCAATAAATAGTGTTGATATGATCCATAACCTTTCATCATGTCATCTAAGGCACATTTCAAACACTTATTAACAGATTTATTCAGAAAAAGAAAGCTTTGTGCTCCTTATGGGGGAAAGCTCAGTGTCTTGGATCTTTGTGCTGAAGAATGTGATGTTGCTTAAAGAAATAGTTCAGCATTTTGACAGCAGAAAAGAAACCACCTTTCATTTAAAAAAAAAAAAAAAAAAAAGAAAGAAAACAAGCTTTCCTCATGTTGTAATCACTGTGAACGGTGTTCATATTTGAAGCGTATGTCTGAGCTGATCCCGTCTAAAGCAGACAGCTCTATGAGCAGGTTTGAAGGCTGCCAAGATGCATTTTTTTAGTAGTATGAACTCAAATGTAAGCAGAGCCTCACTAAACAACTACCTTTTCAACTGCTAGTCCTGTTCTGGGTTTATGTGGGGGTTATTTTTAGAAAATTTCAAATTTTTCATGAGGATATAATTGTTCAGTTATAAATAAAAAGAAGTTTGAAGGGTGACGAATGATAACTGTGGTCCTGGGTTGCTACGTGGGTGTTGTCAGATTCATGTCTACGAAACTTAACCTGCATAGGACGCCAAATTAGATTTTGCAAGCAGAAATGATGTAGGCCACATATTTATTTGCATGTAGAGTGGTAAATCAATATCTGATGAAGCAAGTGGTCATTTGAGACACACACGTAGTAATGCCAGATGTCAACTCATCACTCAATATGTATTTTAATGCTATGAAGAGGGCCAGACTCTCCATCAAAATGTTGTCAAAGAAAACACAAGCAACCCATACTAGCCAATCGCTATTCTTGCATGCAGTATGTGCAGTATCTCTGTAGCTGAGATATTCACATTTCTGTTAAGGTATGTGTCAGCTACGGTGTGTTAACACGGTCTATGTGTGCAGCTGCTGTAGCTATGGTACATAGCCTCAATGCACAAGCATAAATGTAGCTTGAAAAGAGGGAGAAAAGCTGGCCTGACACTGTCCAAATGCTTAAATATGCCAGCACCCATGTAGCTCTTAAAATTATGCTGCTGTTTGGTTTTTTTTTGTTTTTTTAAAAGTAAATATTACAAGCTGTAGTTTTACAGATTCCTTTCACCGCATATGCAAAAAGAACATTTTTCAGAAGGTCATGAACTGGATCATTCCTTACTTACTGGAATTTCCACTGGATGCCTGTAAATCTACACTTGATGCTTTAACAAGTCAGCTGGATTAGAAAAAAAAAAAGATGCTATGTGCTAAGCAGTGAGCTTCAAAGACGCTGGTAGCTAAGCTAGATATTCCCCCTTTTCCAGTCATTATGTAAAGCTCTGGTCTCATTTTATAATTCTAACTGGATGTGCAAGTCGAAACAAGATTTAATGCCTTATTTGCGTGCACACATAACACACAAGTGTAAAAACAGTGAAAGTTTCTGGTCATAAAATGGACTGATCAACAAATTGCACAAATTTAGAGCACTGAATCTAAAGGCACTAAAATAGTGGCTGGTACGTTAAGGCACAAAATATCACAATATGTGTGTGTGTGTGTGTCAAGACAGTATGTGTAGGGCTGTTGTGGGGTTACCGAAACTGACCAGTTGATAAGACATTACTCAGCAGGACCCCTCTGCTGGTTATTTCCAGCGCTCATCCCTTGACTCATGCCTCATCTCAGCTTCCTCTCTCCTCCCCTGCGCCCTAATCATCCCTCCGGCCATTTTTCCTCTCCTTTTGTCTCTTACCCATTCAAAAATTTTTCCTTCTTCCTTTAGAGAAAATGAATGTTTGCTGATTCACACATCTGAGGTCACTGAATCGGTTGGCACTCAATGGCTGCAGTGTCTGTCTTGTTGCCTGTCACTCGGCCTGGCTCCATCTCTGTGTGTCTCTTACCACCTACACTGGTATTTCTGTTGATCTGTGAGCCGTGAAGTCCGGTAACTCAGACCCCGTCTGAGTGAGTTCTGCTCAATGACCTGCTATGTGCGTTGGGCATGTGACAGCGTTAGTAATGTGATGGCTTTGTGTGTGTTATATTCCAGTAGCAAGTTTGGTGACCTGCCAAACAGTCCTTCATTCACTTATTCCAGTATGGCGTGAATGAATGTCTTGAGCACGAATGTGTTAATGTGTTTTTCTGACAGACCTCCCAGATGACTTCCTCTCAGACTTTGTAGAAACAAAAAGATTTCTGCTGTTACTGTACTTTTACATTTCTGCATGTCTCATCATCCAGTTCCGTTAAAAGTCTCAGCCTCTGAGTCTCCTCTTGAGGCGGTTGAAGTCCTTCGCTGATCGCCACAGCCAGCTCTGCAGCTCTCGCAGTATCCAGAAACCCTCCACCTTCCTGGCAAAATCATTCATTGTTGGCCGTGCTGATAGGAGTGAAGAGGTGGAGGTGGTGGAGGAGGAGGAGAACAGTGGATTCAAGGGAGGTGAGAGAAGGGAGGTGCCCCTCCGTAATGAAAGAGGAACAGTCTGGGGGAGGAGGGTGTGCTCTTCACCTGCACCAAACTGGTATAGGAGGGAGAGTGTGGACAGAGGAGGTTGGAGGGTGGGGGAGAGGAGGGAGCGAGGAGCTCGATGCTGCTGCTGATGGGAGGCAGAGGATGCAGCATCCAAATCTTCTTCCTTCTTCCTGTTTCTTCCTGGAATAAACTCATCTTCTTCTCTGATCGTGTCTGGATGATATGCGTTTAGGTTGAAGCTGTATTGATTGTCGTTAGTTTGTTTGTTTATTGTTCCTCCTGTGCTCAGATACGACACTTCAACACTGAGTCCAGGCTGCCCGTCTTTCTCCTCTACATCCTCTTCCACACTCAGCAAACTTCTCCCCCATTTCCTTCTCTCAGGCTCTTCCCTCCTCTCTCTCCTCCCTCTTTCTCCTCTTCCCTTTTCCCTCAATCCACCACTCTTTCCTCCAGTCATGGCTACATCCGCTCTCCTCCCCTCTTTACCTCTCCTTTTTTCCATCAGGTCCATACCGGCACCATCATCCCTCTCTCCTCTGACCACCTTCGTCCCACTCCTTCTTTGCCCGCTACGGTGACCGGACTCTGTCCTTGATCCGGTTCTGGATCTGTAAAGGTTCTGGCTCATAAGTGGAGCTGGTCGATTGCCCCCTGTGCCCCTCTGTGAGTACTGCAGCTCGCCAACATCAATTCCCACATTTGCAGACTGCGGAGGAGATGAGTAACCGAGGGTGGTCATCAGTGCAGAAATTGAGCCCAGCAGCCCATCCAGACCCGTGCAAAAGTGTAGCAGTGAGGTCTTGAGGGAGGGGCAAAGCGTTGAGCGGGCCAGCTCCCTGACAGCTGCCAGTAAGACGGAGTAAGCCCTTTGGTTTTGGGCGAGCCGGGCTTGGTTCTCCAGGCCGTGCCACAGCTCCAGTCGAGTTGCAGCGCTAGGCAGAGTCAGAGCAGTACTGTTGGGTCGAGGAGGAGAGAAGTCTTTCTCATTGAACGGTGGACCCAGATATGTCAGCTGGAAGGGAAACAGACAAATGAGAAAAGGGCTAAAAGATTACTTTATTCCAACCAAGGTCCAGTTTTCATAGTCTAAACCATCATTCATTACAACACCATGAAGAGCATTAGCCCTTAGATGAGATGGGACCAGCTGTACAGATGACAGTTTAGACACATCATCAAAACCACTTTATTTAACAGTTAAGCTAAAAGTGAAAGCTCCTGTCAAATCTTTAATAAGTCCAGAATACACAGAGAACTGTGCACAGCTACTGCAGATACACTACAGCGAGGCTGAACAGGAAAGTTAACCTCTATACAGTGATGACTGACAATGACTTTGCAGTTTGGCTTTGTTTTCTCTTCCAACTTAGTTTCAAAATAGTTTGGCTAACCGCAGTGTTTGAATACAATCCGCCAGATCTGAACTAATCTGAGTCCTGGAGCCACATTCCCATATCTCGGTAAATAAACTGGCAGAATTATTCCACATATGAACCATAGTCAAGCCTGATAGATTAGACCAGTTTGTGAGCTAAATAAAAGACTATTCCAACCAAAATCTTGGTTGGAATAGTCAAAACTGTGTGGATGCAAACCAAAGATTGGAGACACTGTAGTTTTTTTTTTGTTTTTTTTTTTAACAGGATGAATAAAAAGTTGCAGTCAAATTTTGTAACTTACTTTGACTCATTACAGCTTTAGCCTTTATATAAAAAAGAGGAAGAAAAACAACTTTGATTTTCTGTAAAATATAATCATGTTCACTTTTAACTTTTTCACTTTGGCTCTATGGAAAAATCTAGAACCGTCCAATGGGTTAAACCTCCAGCTTTTACTATCAACTTTTATTTGTCTGTAAAAATGAAATAGCATTAGAACCAAATATTTCAACAAATCATTTTTTTTCTTTCTTTTTTGTGCTTAAAGCAGCACTACATAAGTTTCTGACATTAAAACTCTGCTTCTGACTCATTTGAATTGCACATTGGCATTGATTATACACATTCCTGGGCCCATCATTACCCTGCAGCATCCCAGGCCGGAGAAACTGCACTGCACAACTTTTTTCCACCACAAGGCATCATGTGGCTGCTACATTTGTTTTATGGAACTGGATCACTCAAACAACTGGAAATCAATATTTTAGAAATTTTGAACAAGCTTATTCAGGAAAAAAACTCAAGAGGACATTATTGGAGGATGTGCGGGGAAGAAGGAGAGAATGTTACAGAGTAAGAGTCAACAGTGGACTTATTTTTACTGTCTAGAGAGAGTTCAGAGAAGAGACAGGATGCAAGAGGGATGCCAAATTAGTCTACTGAATTTCCAAAATTCAGTAGTACTGTTTTCAGTTGTATTAAATAAAACTGAGATAGAAGGATAACTTCTTTCGAAAGATGTGAATATTGAGATAAATTAGACATAGATACAGGAGATATAAATGTAATTTAAATGGTTTAAATCTCACTAAATAGTTTGGAGCTTGTCAACACTTGTGTACTGTTTTACTTTCATCCTCCAGAAAGAGGTTGTGTACAATGTGAGACTGAATGAATGAATGAATGAATACAATCATTCTCTACATTGGCGCCCTGTTTATGCTCAGGATGAGCAACTGAAAGCAATATTTTCAAAACACTCAACAGCAAGAGAGCATGAGCAAGCCCAAATGTATTTCTATTAGGAGAGAAGCTACCGATTGTGGATGAATTTAAACGTCTTGGTGTTATCTTGGACTTGACATTATGTTTTCAAACTTATGTTTAAAAAAATGGTCAATTTTAAATTTTGATCTCTATCATTTTAAACTAATTAAATCATTAGTTCCAAAAAAAATTATGCTAAAACTTTTGTTTGTTTTTGGTATAATTGTTTTCACATATTGAACACTGGATTACTAACTGGTCACCAACTAACTTGGTTACTTTAAAACCAAGAAAATCTTTATACAAAAAAGATTATTTGATGAAAAACTGTTTTGTTTTAGTTATTGTCCAATGAAATGCAATATTCTAAATTTGGAAAATATATATAAAAAAAAGTTAAACTAGTGTGTTTGAGTGATAAGATTTTGCATGGACTGTCCTTCCCATCCTTGAATGTATTCATCAAGTTCAAATCCAGTACAAATAATGTAAACAGAGCCTCTACCAGAGGCAACTGTGTAGTACTATACAGATCAGTTAAAGGAAATGAAATTTGGAATAGCATCTCAGCTGGTATCAGACACTGAGCCACATTCAAAATATTTCAAACAAAACAAATGGTGAGGAAGAGGAACTAGACATATATCCACCAATGACTCTACTCTCAGTTACATCTCATGTTTCAAGCGTTGGATTGTGTGGCTGATCTGTGCCTTTGATTCTCTGTCATTACTGTTGTAAACTGCTTTCATGTGTTTTTTTAGTCTTTCAGGGACTGCAGATGCAAAGTAGCCCTTGGCGAATCCTGGTATATTTAAATTTTTATGTTCATTATTATGCATTGTCGCTTTAGATAAATAACACATAAAAATCTAAATTTGATGTAAACCATTGGTTTCCTTAGCTCAGCAGTTCTTTTTCTATGGCCTGGCTTATATGACCACAGTAACAATGAACTAGCTAATGTGGATAATATAATAGATTTTCTTTAATTTGATTATAAATGGATTACAATTAAATGCATTTGAACAGGACTGTTTCTGTAAAAGTGCTTGAGATGACTGTTTTGTGAACTGTGCTGCACATACAAAGTTGAATTGAATTTTAACTTAGATATTTCACACTTTTAATGTCCAGTTTATATTTATGTTTATATTGTCAGACAAGCTAAATTATCTTTATGGTAAATCATAATTGTGTGTATAACATAAAAAAAACCATGGAAACTTAAAAAAGAAAAAAAAAACTTTTACATTTATGCAAAACTGATGCGCTGCAAACAGAATCTTGAAAAAATACTCACATATACATCTTTGATTTCTTTGAGCTGGTACTCCAGATATTTGGTCAGCTCATAAGTACTTTCAATCGAACTCCTCTCGCTGGCCAAGTTGAAGGACGGCTCCGCAGCCGTTGCCACAGAAACAGCCAACAGCAAGGCAAGCAGGTGATTGACTGGAGAAAAGACAACATGACAGATTTAAACTCAGTCCAACACATCAAGATTTTTCTATGGTGACACGCACATCTGAGGTGTCCAAATACTTCTACTTATCACAGTTACAACATTTATTTCAGCTGTTTTTCTCAGACATTTAGTCATGATCTAACTTGATTGCTGGATTCTTTTTGTCATGTATTTTAAAACTGAGCTGAACGGACAAAAATCACCTCCAGCTGCAGTTTCCAAGTTTTGTTCCAGTCACTGTACCATCACATTGTTTATATTAATTTTCACAGCATTCTAGTTTATTTCTTCGTCTCTATGGTGATGACCTTGTCTGTTTACATATTGCCAGGTCAGTATCATATGACACTGCCAATAAAGCTTTTTCCGTTTCCCATCTAATTTTAGAGGTCTCTGGCCGTTGAAGGTTTACTCTGGCTTCAAATAAAACCTTAATAGCCTCAGACAGTCAGACAGATGGCTCTTATGTTCAATGCACCAGTCTGTAAGGCAAAAAACTTGACTTAACTCACACAGACACACACACAGGTTAACTCCTGATCAAAAACAACGACATGTGGCTTCCTTTACGATCACAAACATCAATGTGTTTGTAATAGTTATATGTTTGCTGCAGACTTCTTGTTTGGGTTTCAGAGTGTTTGTGTAGGTGTTTCATGTTTCCATGTGAGTGTTTGTGAGAATAGTTGTAGCCGTAATTATATATGTGGATTAAATTCACATTGCTTTGAGTGTATACAGAGATTTTGTGTGTGTGTATGTGAGTAAGAGAAAGATAGATGAAGGGGGGTTGTAACACTGGAAACCTTTTAGTGCCCCTGTCTCTGGTTTCAAACAGAGAAAATTGAAGCTGAAAGGTGGTTTTCAGCAGCAAGGAACTTCATGTACGTCCATGCACTCTCTGGATGCTTTCACTTTCATACTTTTCTTATCTATTTGCTAACTCTCTCAACACTTCCTCAGCCTCTCAGTCAAGCACAACAGGCATTTCTTTTTTTTTTTTTTTTTTGCTGACCCTGCTCTATATCGTCATTTTCCATACTCACTGCACCTTCTCTCTTCCTCTTGTCAGTTGGACAGAAAACTGTGATTCATACTTGTAAAACATGCTGCTGTTCATCAGGTGTGAAACATGCATTGCACAATGTGCGTGACCCTGTCGGTTTCTCTCTCTCTTTTACATCAGTCTCATCAGTCTTTCTTATTTGGCTCAGACACACCTTGGGCCTCCCGTTGCTTCGCCAATTCAATCCACATCTTTTAAATTTGTCACATTGTACTCTTACTCAAATCTTTTTCTTTCTTCTCCACGCTTTTTCACATTTTCTCCTCTCAAGCAGTCTTATCTCTCGTTTGCCACGGGTCAAAAATAACAGCAACTAATTAACCCTGATTAGCTCTCTTTCCCCCTCTCTGTTGTCATTTTCTTTCTTCTCACTCTCCCTTTCATCTTTCATCATCGGCCCCACAAGACGAACAAGCTACTTAAACTGAGTCACTGCAACACCTTTCAAAACATTTAGTCTCACCGCCAAAAGAGGAAAGAAACTGACCTAAAACAGTCAACACCTTCTTCCTCTGACTCAGCCGCTCATATTCGTCATATTGGTACTCACTCCCAAACAGGGCTGGGTAGAAACTCAGCGATCTTACGTATTCTGAACTAGTCAATACACAAAAATGTGCATACCTTTGCAAGATGCTGCCTCGACATTGGATGACGATAGCAGTCAGAAAGAAAGGTGCCTTTAGAAATGATTAAAATGAGAAAACGCCTTTTCTGTTTCTTTTCTTTTCTGTCTAATGTGCCCAGGAAAAAAAGTAATTGGCAGAAAAGTCAATTTGTTACAAATTTTGATAAAACATGGTCACAATTAGTTGCGGTGATGATACTTTCTGAGTTATCTAAACCCACCTAGCAAGCTCTACCTCGTTATTGAACAAGCTGTGTTTTAATGACAGATTGAGTGGCAGGTTTCAAATTAAAATAGGATTAGAAATGCTTGACAACGCAGTGACATTGACAAAACCTGGAAAAACAACCCCCTAACTGCGGAAAAATTCATTATAACTGATAACGCTCCCACTACACGCCGATTCTAAATTGCCGACAACATCGAAATGTCCCCTCGGACTATTTCTACATTGCTGAGGTTTAGCCATGCAGCTCCCACGTGTTTCCATGCAAACACACCTTGAAATCAGTCAACCAGTAGAACCCCTGTCAACTAAGCCTCCTTCGTTCTCCTCAACTGCACAAACCTCATCACCTGTCACAAGCAATATGCATCTCTTAGCTGAACATTTGGAGCTAATCAAGTTTCTGGCTCCTCCCTTTAAACATCCTCCATTAGCACCAAAACACTGCAAATTCACTACAACTTCAATGACTCTCAGGGTAAACAGTCTGGAAACAAAAGGAAACATTGGGTGCAAAAGGAGCTGCATTAAAGACAGATAAACAGGTACGGGGAAAAACGGAGTCCTGAATGGAGAATTTAAAAAGTTTCTTGGCAAAAATCAACCCTAACTGTTCCAAACTTTTCCTTTTGTCTGCAGCCACATGCTTAAAGATGATTGCCAGACGTGAAAGGCTCTTGTTGTTTTGATTGAGCTCTGACATGTCTGAAAGCAACCTCTGCAGGGGCAAAAAACAACCGCTCCTTTGTACGAGTAAACTGAGATAACTCAAACCGAGAGCGGTGTTGTTGTTGTTATACAATATTAGATTGAGTAACTACACTATAGTCGGCATATAGCCTCACTTCAAGGCGAGCCCTGCGGGCTTGAGGCTGATTCTGTGTACCTGGCAGTGGAAGCACACTCTGCAGGGCAGGGTTGAAACCAGAACATTCTCCATGGGAGGATTGCATTACAGCAACACAGGGGTTCCCTACAACGGCTGACCATGACCTGCCTCTGTGCACTTATGTGTAGGACTCTTCATGCACATATCTATTAGAGTTACACATATGCACGCATGGGGGAGCCCCGTTATTCACAGCAGATCATATTTTTCATCCTGGGTTTGTTCTCTGGTGCAAAGTCAGATGTGGCACTCAGGAATCTGGCTGCCATCTGCAGAACAGAAGAAAGCTTAAAACGAAGTTCGGGCAACAGAGCTTCTGAGGCCCAAATAGGTCAAAATTAAACATCGCCGCAGGGTCAGGGTTCAGAGTTGAATTTGGGGGCAATAGGATGTATTTGGGGGCAAAAGACCCCTGTAACACCTGATATCTTACACTCCAGACGGTGTTTTGGTAAAGGAATGACCCAGTGTTTCTACATGTTGTACCGCATCCATCCGAGAAGACTAGTATTTCAGCTTTCCCAACATGCACCAACATTTGAGGTTTTACACAAGCACTTAAACAGAACTTGGTGTGGTGGGAAAACCATGTGCAAGTAAATCTCTCCAGTCTGGTCCAGGAAAAACTGGCTCCCATAAAAGGTTGCCCTCTGTTGCTCTAACCACTTGAAAGAGGTCTTAAACAGAGAGAAAACATACTGTATTTACTCAGAAGATGGTGTTAATCAGGTGGAAATTTATTATGTTTATCATTTCCCATGCAACACTGATTAGCACGGTCAGTCATGTTTTGATGAGCATATGTTGAGAGACTCAGACTGGATCTTACTGTTAAGAAGTCCAAGTGCGACACGCTACACTCTCCAAATCCAGCCACCGCACAGACATAATACCAGCCATCGTTACGGACAGAAGCAGGAGAATAACTGTGGTTAATTTCAGGCTGGCATTACACAATGTAACGTGATTAAATTACATCATTAAACTGATTTAATTTTAATCCTGTGAATGACTTTTAATGTGTTTAGAACTTGGTAAAAGAAATCTAATAACCCAAAAAATGTTCTTATGGCAGAAATGCTGAAATCACATCATCACCAGCACAGACAGCAAAACTATTCATCTTATTGTATAAGCAATTCACTCACAGACATGGGAAATATTTCACAGATAAAGAGAAATAAGTGCCACAAATATTTAGTAAAAACCATGTTGCTGAATCTTGATACTTCAGCCAATTTTTGTAGTAGGCTACTATATAACATTGTAAAATCAATCTAGATTGATGGATGCATTAACCTTACGGCAGGTAAGACAGCATATGTTTTAGTCAAGGACTCAGTGGAGGACACTGACTGACTTTACATATAGTAGTTTCTTGAAAATTAAGCCAATAAGAAAAAAGTGTACAAGTGGAATAAAGAGAGCACGAGGAGAAACACCGGAGAAAAACAAAAACTGACCAAGTAAAATATTTAAGAAAGAGCTCCAAATTCATATTATATGTGGAGTGAGAATTGTGGTTTCGGGAGTATCTGGAAAGCCTGACATCTTATATCAACGCAATGATTTTATAGTTAAGGATGAGCGCTTTGAAGGTTGAATTAAACCCAACAGACCTGACTGCTGACAGCCATATAACTTTTTTGCCTTGAGACATGATCGTTTCAAAAAGTTTAAAATGAGCTGAAAAACTAATCTTTGTAAGTGTTCAGTGTTTCAAAGTTATGTTTCTAGATAAAAATTAATAATATTTCAAGCAGGGTTTTAGCTGAAAGAGCCGGGGAATACTTAAGAATCGTAAGTTCAGGAATAAGACAGTATCTAAGCAAGTAAAATAAATAAAAACAATATTTAAATATAGTCCCCATTTCATGTTATTGGGATGGAGTGAATAAAACATGGAAATGCTGATTTACAGCTAAAATTGTAGGACAGGAACAGAAAGTTGTGGAACCAGTGATCCATAATGGCATGCACAGGTGAGCACAAAAAGGGTGGGGTCTGCAATTACTAACTACAAGGGAGGAAAACTGCACAAGGGGCAACATAGTCCCTTGGAAAAACATTAGGTGATCATGATAGAGAAAACTTTTTATTCTCAGGGCACGACTCAGCGACCAGTAATCCAGCAGCAGGGTATTTTGATGAGATACTGTGTGTATAACTGTCTTTTATCTTAATCTTAGGGAAGATTGAAAGCACAAGTTAAACATACACACATGAAAAAAAAACACTGGAAGTTTTCTTCATGTTGTGAGAAACTGACTTTTACATCACATTCAACAGGTGCAAAAATCCTCACTTGAGAGGTAGCAAGAGTTGGAAGAAGTTTGACTGGTGTCACATCCATTAATATTTTCAAATAACTTTGTTTCATAAGGTAATTTTCATGTTACGACTGCTTTCACTCCCTGTTTTGCAGCTTTTTTAAGTCATTTAAAACAATTTGGTTAAGGTTAGGGATGAAAAACAACAAGGTTATGGTTCGAAAAACATTGTGCCTTGTGTTCAGACTCTACAATAACGACTACACTGGCTGCCGAGTCCTGCTCGCAGAATGTATACAACATCCACTTCCCAGCCTCAGTGGTGGACCAAACTGGATGAATGGATGAATCAATGAATGAATGAATGAATGAATGGATGAATGAATGAATGAATGAATGAATGAATGAATGAATGAATGAACGCTACAACAGAGGTACAAGAATAATATGCTCCAACTCTACATTTGCTGTGAACTATAACTAAAGGTGAAAGCGCTTCTTTTCAATCTTCCTGCAGGCCTCATTTAGAACCTTTCTGTCTCTTTTTCTACGGCGTCCATTCTGTTGACTTATTATATGCATGTAACTACTGTACCGAAACCAGCGTGCACCACATCAAATACTGCCTACTCCATGCATCAGCAGTGTAGGTGGCTTTGAAGACAGCTCTTGACAAATCAGAGGGGCTAAAAAGCAAAAAAAATTCTGGTCGGTGGTCATACTTAAATTTTCCAGTGTCTTTAATCATATAAAATAATGTATATATATATATATATATATATATATATATATATATATATATATATATATGTATGTATGTTTGTATATGTTTTTTTTCTTTGACTGAGTTATAAATTTATAAAAATTCTGCACCTATGACACTTCACATATGGGTGACATTCATATGATTCTATCACATATGTCTTCACTAAAATCAACATATTTCAGCAACTAAATAAAAGGTCGTGCATGCTGTTTTCAGAATGTGCAGCCATCTGCTGCCTAGGTTTGCATAATTGCTGTCATGCAACTTTCATGGCAAAGCCTGAGGTGGAGGCTTGTTGTCACTCTGTTGGGAGGAAAGACTCATTAGAGCCAAATGGGACAAACTGTTCACTTTTTGCACGGTTGTTGTTAACTTAAACAGATGTGCTGTACCTGGGGACAGTTTTATCCTTGGTGACATCACTAACCTGAACATAAATGACACGCTCACAGACTGATATGAGGGGACAGAAGCAAAGAGAGAATGGACACACACACACACGCATACGAGGGGTAAGTGGATGACAATTTGGGGTTAGGGTCAGTGTTGTGTGTCTGTCTACAGTTAAAGACCAGATTTATGTGCAGTCTGTACTCAATCAAGTGTGCATTCCTTCACTAACTCAACACACACACACATATGCATCCAGAGTGTGCACCAAAACCATGTATCCACAGGCTTTACGCCGAACAAATATATGTAAACCAAACACTGCGGACTTAAGCACACACATACATGTGCTAATCTTCACAAGTTTCCCATCTCTTTTCATATTCGATTTCTTCACGGGTTTGTTCACGCTAGGCTTTAGATTGAGTTTCTCGGCTGTGGACACACTTGGCGGCGCAAACGTGTGTGACCCAAAACAAAGGCAAAAGAAAACAAGTATTTAGAAAATCCAATAAAAATGATGTTTATGCACAGAAACCCTGTGTGAACATTTCTCTCTCTCATAAAACCAAAATCCCCTGCTCGGTCCCTCTTCTCGCCTTGTCTGTCTCCGTCTTCACCTTATAAGCCAATCTGTCCTCGCCTTTTCTTTCCTTTTTCCTTTTTTACTCAAGGATTCCAGTTCCTTCGTGCTTTATCACCATGTTTGGTTTCAATTTTGTTGTTGCTCCATCTGTGCCCCCCTCTGTTTCCCAAATCTCTGAAACATCAACTTCAGAATCGCTTTTCTTTCTCCTCTTCTTTTGCTAATTGGCTCCACTCATTTCCCTCCTTCATCATTCGTTCCCATCTTACCCCTTTTTCAGACCTTAAGTTTTTGATTTATCTCCAAATCCTCCTCCCTGTAGCCCCTGCTTCATACTCATGGTTTTTACAAAAAAAAAAAAAAAGAAAAAAAAGAAAGAAAGAAAAAAAAGGAGAAGAAGAGGAAAAAACTTTATAGAAAAAGAATGAGACAAAAACTCCTTCACTGTCAGCAGAGATGCAGGAGAGCAGAGGCGGACAGAGATTTTTCTAAAAAGACCTGAAATGATCAGTCAAATAACAGCCAATAAATCTGGAATAATAATAATAATAATAATAAAATGAGCAAAGGTGCAAAATACTCCCTTGCTTCCAGCTTGATTTCATAAAAAGGTTTAGCACAAGTCAGTTCCCATGATAATAATTTGCATTTTTGTAGATTTGTGTGTCATTTTGCACGTTGTTGTGAGAAGATAACACCCTGCCCCGTACTTTAACCCTATTCCTAAACATTTTATGTGTTATTTTGGCAGCTTAAAATGATGCACAAAATATTTAAAATGTGTATAAATGTCATTGAAAAGTACCCAAGTTGACATGTTATTTCTTTACATTACTGAGATCATGCTGCTTACAGTCTCTGACTGTTTTGATTTTGAAGCTTTTACTATTTGTTTGATTAAAAAAATAAAAGAATAAAGGATGAAATACAATAAGTCAGGGTCTGAGAAATTAATCAATTGACAAACAAATTAACTAATGATTGCAGTTTTTTATGGCAATTCTTCCTGTCATTGTCTGCCTAAAAACTGCATCACATATGACAATTTACAATCATTGTTGCTATTAATATTGTTTTTACCAAAGCTGTTTTCAGATTTTAATGACTGCACGACTGACGGTATAATTGTCAAATAACAGCAAACATTTGACTCTAAAATAATCACAAACTCTAAATAGCTTGAAGATAAACCTCATTTTAAAATATATCATAACTACAGAAATTAACCAAGAGATTTCATTTAAGTTCTCAGCCAGATCACCAACAGTGTGTAGCTTTCTTTATTTTTGTTTAATTAAACATTTGCATTAACATATGTGTTATATATATTTATAAATGTATTACATTGTCTTGGCTGGTTGCTCCTCAGAGTCGCACAAATATGTTGATAAAGTACAGTGTTTTGGTGAGTATATCATTAGTGTTGTCTTTCAGATGTTGTCTTTTTTGAGCCACTGTTGTGTGTATTTCTTATTTTGTGTATTTATCCCAATACACAGACAGCCAAACTACTTTCATCACTTTACAACACTTTACAGTTTAAACCCACCACATGTCCATGTCAGGAGACACGCTCCAGTTGCTAGTAACTTAATATGAATGTACAATGAATATGTAAAACAGCTGATGGATTGTTTATATATATATATATATATATATATATATATATATATATATATATATACATATAGTGTTAGTTAGTTATCGAGCAGTATAAACATAGAAGAAGCAGCTGCTTCTTGAAAACATTGTGGGTTATAGTTGTTGAGATCCTGAGGCGCTGCATGATTCAGTTAATCTCTGCTACTCTGTCTGTAAGAAGACTGATCCCAAATATATTAAATGCACCAAAAGGTGTATTTTCTGTTATTTCAGTCACAGCTGCTGAGATTATTCTCAAGCACAGAGGAACAAATTAAACTTAAAAGGCAATGTAGGTGTAGTTCTCGTGAAGTCATTGAATTGTTGAAACTACATTGAGCGTCTATTTCTTGATCAATAAAAATTTAAATGAAGCTGTTTTAATCTGATATAAATTTACAGAATAAAGATCTTGTTTTTATTTAGTTCCCATTATTGTAGGCTGAATTTTTCACTCACATATATTTAGCTTATTCTAATGGTCTATTTAAATTTGACATTTCTTTTTTACATGACATATCTGGATGTCTGGAGTAGATTTTGTTGGTACATTCTAAACTCAAAATACCAAAAGAAGCGTCTCTTACATGAGAACACATTTACCCCCAATTTTACTCTCATAAAATGTCTTATAATTTGGGTTAAATGAACTAAATTGTTGACCTGAGAGCGAGGAAGGAAATTTTAGAGGATAGAGACAGAGGGGAAAGAGGAGGAGGAGGAGATGGAGGAAGAGGAAAAGGTGGAGGGAGGGAGAGTTTTTCTGAAGCGAGGGGCCATGTTAATTTGGAAAAAATGTAAACAGCATGTGTAACTGTTCAAAGCGTGACCGACTCATTTTATATCAGTCCCCCCCCTTCTCTCTCCTCTCTCCTCCCCTCTGGGTGCTGCTAACTTCTGTCAATCTGTGCTGCATTAACCCCTCCGCCGCCAGTTCCCCTCTCCTTCTATATTTACTTTTATCTGTCTCTGCCTCTCTTTACTCCCCTTCATCCCAACGCATGCCCTCCGCCTCCCCCCATCCACACATCCTCTTGACATATATGTACCATGAAGAATTGAGGAGCGAATCAAAGATGTGAAAGGTTCACTTTATCCTCCTTTGTCCACATCCCCTCCTTTTCTCCCTTTGTTTCCTCTGATTGGCCGATGTGTTTGAGCTCTCTGATCCAACACACACTAAAGCTTTTATCTGAAACACACCGACACAAATTCAAGTCTCCCCGCAATAACAACCTTTTTCTCTGTGAGTGTGTGCAGCAGAAACAGAGGCAGGGGAAGGCTTGTGTGTAGTTAAAGTCAATTAACGATGAGGAAAACATACATGTATGCTTTTGTACCTGGGGAGATAAATGTTCTGTTGGCGTGCGTGTCAAAGGTGACATGTTCCTCAGCAGCTGAGCTCTCTGTGTATTTATTTGCTCTGAGTGTCAGAGGGAGCAGCTTAGTCCTCTATTTATTATCCTTCTAAAGTTACACTAAATTTGCTGATTGCTGGCCGCTCCGCATAATGTGACCACCTAGATGGGACGATGAGGGCCAGGGAGGACGGCAGGAGCAGAGGAGGAAGACAAGAAAGCTCCTATCCTCCTTCTTTTGCCTCCTTCTTCCCTTCCTGTCATAGACAAGGAGCAGCAGCCGCACCAACCATCCCAAGGGGGGGGGGGGGGGGGGGGGTCCTCTCACACCCTGACTAACGTGAATCATGTACTTTCTCGTATCAGTGACAGCTAACTAGACAGGGGTTTTAGCTGTTCTGACCCCCTCAACCTCTGTCACACGCACACTCAATATTTTTTCTGTGCTGTTACTCTCACTTTAAGTTCAGTTGCTTTCACACCTCTTATTTTCTGTATCTGGAAACAACCAACAAATTACTCAGAAAGTAGGTTAAAATTCTCAGGCTGACCTCATTTTATTGTTTCATTCATAATTTTTTTTGCTTTCTTTTCTGTTTCATATTCCTTTCAAGTCACCGTATTTGTCTTCAACTCTTTTTTAATGTAGAAAATATACCACATTTCAACTCTTTTTTTAAGATACATGTTTAAACAATGCGCACTAACACTCTGAAATGGATAATCAAGGCATTGATTAATTTGTTTAGATTTTTTAAGAAAAATAAAGCTCAAGAAAATTATGTAGAACTGGCAATGTGATGACACTTGTCAGATTTCAACTAACTCTGTTTCCTCTAGGCTACTTTTATTATTCACTGTGGAATACTTGCGAAACAATTAACTGTCGCTATCAATAATGATGATAATAATAAAATAGAGAAATTAACCAATTTGCCTTCTTTAATTTTTTTTCTTCTTTGATAAAGTCCATAAAAAGAATTAAACTCGTGGTCTTACCTCCACAAAAGCCTCTCATGGTCTCCAACTCCTTTTATTCTGTTCAGATCTTTCTTGTATAAAAAAGAAAACTTTTCATCACGTGTCGGCTCGCTTAAATCTCAGCTCTGTGGAAGATGACGGAGAATGCAGGTGATGCCCTGATTCGGTCCTTTAAAGGGAAACTTTGTCTAAAAGAAAAATGATAAAAATCTCTGAGACAAACCTTTCTCAGGACAAGGTTTGATTGGGCAATATAGACGATCCGCTCACTTGTGTGGTCTCTGTGACAGACTGAATGACTGCGGAGCTTTTTTGTAGGCTACCTCCTCCTCCTTTTTTTCTCCTTTTCCTCCCTCCTTTCCATCCCTGTCTCCTCTTCTTCCTCTCGTTATCCTCCTCCTCGGTGCGGGTGATTCACCGGGTTGACGCATCGCGGCTCAACTTGACAGAGCAGCTGAACCACGGGACTTGTCACAACTCATTTCTGTGTCTCTTCCCTTCCTCATCCCCGCGAACTCAATCTGACTGCCGCTGTTTGATCTTTAATCTGCTTCACTTTAATAAGGTAAAAAGTCCGACTGGATCAGGTCACTACGGGTCAGGAGGACCCGGCAGTCCCGCGACAATCTAATGGGCCAGGAAACAAGGAATTACCTGCTTTAAGAAGGGGGGTGGACTTTATGAAAGTTAGGCTACTTATTTTACGGTCCTTTTCATTAACCTATTCAATAAAACGCTTGAAAAACTAAAAAAAAAGAAAAAAAAGAAAAAAAAGAGCCTGATAGGGTTAAGGCGTAAGTTTAACTCTCATAAATTCTGCCACCGCAAACGTAAGAATATAGGCTATATAGCTATAGAGAGATATATGGTCGAAAACAACTGCTTTTGTCTGCCCTGAAACTTAAGGGTTTTTCTTCTCAATTCTATTTTGCTAATGAGATTATGGCCTACTGATCTGATCTGTCACTCGCCTGCATGAGTATTAGTGCTGAGCCTCTGTGCTGGTTTAAGAAAGAAAGAAAAAAAGAAAGAAAGAAAGAAAGAAAGAAAGAAAGAAAGAAAGAAAGAAAGAAAGAAAGAAAGAAAGAAAGAAAGAAAGAAAGAAAGAAAGAAAGAAAGAAAGAAAGAAAGAAAGAAAGAAATCCTCGCTAAAGCTGAGTCCATAAGAAAGAACCCATTGGGTGAAAATGATTGTGTTATTAAAATTAGAGGCCTGATTATGAGAAGGAAAAGGACCTGGCGCCCAAAAAGATTTGTTTGTGTGTAAAACACTATCCAAAACTCTATCTCACCTGACGTGGGAACGACCCTACACGAGTTTAAGGCCCCGTTTTGTTCCTCAGTTTGTCTTATTTTCTTCTCTTCGTTTTCTTTTGATATTGCCAAACTGTACAGCAAGCGGTTTTACCTTACGAAGTTCCTCTGATCCAGGGCCTTTTTGACAGATATAGGTTACTTCTAAGACTAAAACTTAAATGTCCATTAGGCCAAGGGTTATGATAGAATACACTTCGATCTAATTAGCAAACAAGATAATCAAGACGTTCATTGTTGCACTCTGTGCTTAATGCTATTTCATCATATAAAAACCGATAAAACCCCACAACTTTGATGAATAATGAAACTCACCTTAGTTTCATTATATGTATTGCGTGCCACCTTGTGGTGGTTAGTGGTAACTACAGTCAGCTCTGTACTACGTAACAACTTTTAGTTTTCATACTTAGCACAAGCATTTCGATAGTTTAACAACCACATACAGAGTTACTTTCGACAAACTCCTTTATATGTTTGCTGTCTTTTAAATATTAAAACAAAAAGTTAATACCGGAAGTAGACACGGACGCTCCAGAGTGTTTCCTGTGACGTACCGCTAGCTCCTGATGCTACACGCGGGAAACAGGCGAAGCTGCACATCTCAGTGACAGTAAGACGAAGTTTTCAGATTGCATTTTATAATGTGACTAGAAACTAGTTGATGAGTATGTTTCATCTAAGGAGTAGAGTGTGTGGATAGGTGCTTTATTTGTAGTATTTTATTTAACTAAATAAACCCTAAACATCACTTGCTTATCTCGTACTGGCCTAGCTCTTCTGATGCGCTCTTTTTAATACACAGTGTGTCTCGGTAGGGCGGTGCTGTGGTACACTCTGTAGGTCTACTTACAGACTAGAGCCACAGTCAAAGTGTGTAACTGAAAACAAGCGCACGTTTTGTACTCCAGGTTAGCTTAGCTATTGTGAGTGTGAAGCATGGATGTTAGTTGTAGTTAGCATTGAGAAACTGTGAGGCACAGTCTTTATAAACGGATTTGATACGCTGCAAAGTAGCGCTGGGAACATCCTCTGTCTTTATTTTACTCTCAGCTCGTGAAAAAAATTTTTTTTTTTAACTTACAAGTTTGTGTTTGAAAGTGATTTATCATTTTCATAGAACAAAAGTAATTAGTATATTCACTGTTGTAGTACATGCATAAATACATGCAGTAGGTTTATGTTTTTTGAGCTAGAATCTTGTTCGCTTTGTGTCTGACCGTTGGGTCATTAAGTTGTTTCCAGAGCTCAAACGTACAGCACAAGCACAACAATGATAATGTTAAGGATATGCGTGGACCTAACGCCACATATGTAGAATTTAAGGACCAGTGATGCCTTATATTTGATGTTTCTTCTGTCTGTAGAGCATCATTCGTCCCCTGTAGCAAATATGGGAGACACGCTGGAGTTCAACGACATCTACCAGGAAGTCAAAGGTTCTTGGGTCAGTATCATCATCATCCTTTTTATACTATACTTTTTTTCATATATTTGTTTGAGGAGGGTGTTCCTTAACACATTAAAGTCTCATTCAGCTCATCAGTGTGACTACGTCAGTGTTCATTAAGCAATGTGTTTTGTGTTTACCGGGGTTGTTAAAAAAAAAAAAACATTTTTAGTAAAGTAGTTTTAAAACAAGGTTTATCACTGTGTTCGGTCTTTAAGATCAGCAGTAAGAAATATGATGCACTGAGGTGGTATTTTACCTTTCACTCATTTTAAAAAAAAAACAACAACATGATTTTAAATATTAATCACACCAATATGCTCATATGGAATTAATCAAGTTGATAATTTACCATGAAAATTTAAAAACCTATTTCATATTTCTTCTTTATTTTAAATAGATGGATATATAGAGCACTTTGTGTTGCCTTTTAATGGTATGAAAAGTGATTTATGCATAAAGCTTGATTTGATTTGATATAGACTTTTAAATAAAACTGGGAAATTAGGGGCTGCAGCGCAGCAACAAGTATTGAGGCAAACTATGGCTCAAATGAGCAAACAAAACATACAGATCTATTACAAAATAGGACACAAACAAACAAAATGCTGCCCTTTAGTTGTTTTAAAGGGTTTACATCAGGGCTGACCAAGTCCGGTCCTCGAGCGCGACTGGAAATTTTAGAGCATACCATCTCCAACACACCAATCAACTGGCATGCACATGTCATTCAACTCTGCGGAGGCCTGGTAACGAGCCATTTATTTGATTCAGCTGTGCTGGAGAGGGTACATTCTGAAAATTGTAGGATAGTAGCTCTCGAGGACCGATTTGGGCAACCCTGGTTTACATTCCCCAGCTTTCATATAAAATTGATATATGTAATTTAATTTTGTACTCATTGATATAATTCAGAGTATGAGGGCTGATTGTAAAAAATAACCTTAATGCTGAATGTAGCAGTCAGTTTATGTTTCTAAGCTGTGTCAAAGTTTTCTGAGTTTTGGAGTGAAATGCTACCTTTTTCTTGCAAAATCATTATCTAATCATAAAGCTGCATCAATTGATTATTTATCGATCAATCTAGCAATTCTTTTTTAAATCTATTAGCTTTTTGATTATTTCCAACAAAACATGAATGCAGTACACTAAAAAGGAATCATTCAATGTCAACCTTTTATTAAAATGTAAAAAGATGCAAAAGAAGAAGCAGTCTTCCCACAAACAAAAACCCTCAACCGTAATATGCTTTATTAAGCTATATAAGCTTTTTTAAGGAATTCAGTTAAGATTCAAGATAGCCTCTTTTTGCAAGTATAACAAGAACAGTGCAAACATTTAGAAATGTTAAGAAAAAGTGACACAGCAGCATCAAAACTCCAAGAATGAAACGTACTTTACATGAAAATTTAACTATTTGTAAAGATAATGTACCTAATGTACCAACATAAAGTAGAATCAAGTAATTTTGTTTGTCTGTCTTCCTTTAAACATAATACAAAAAATGCTTCAGTGAAATGCACAAACCACAAAATGAACTTAATGTTTCTCCACATTAACCTGCTCCTGACCAGGTTAGTTTCAAAGAGTCTGTTACTCTGGTAACTGGCCGAGGGTTTAAGTTGCCCCTCTTGTGAAACAGACTAGAGTTACTCCTCTTTCTCTGGGTTGAGTTACCTACCTTTGTGAAAAGGAAAACTCAGAGTTTCCCTAATTTCAGGGTTAAACAACTCAGTTTTCATTAAACCTGCTTCCTGAAAAAGGTCCCTGATGTCTGACAGCAGAGTAGCCTCCCACTGCTGCGCTTCTAGAGGCGCCTGAGTAGCCTCCATACTTTCCTTGGATGCCGCCATCATTCTGACGCCGTTCACGACACGTCAACGCACATAATTTGCATCAACGTAGTTATGTAATCGATGAACTCGATGACGTCAGTGTCCCGGCCCGATAAAAAGAAAAAAACTTATCCGCACAAACTGGATGTAGCTCCCATGAATATTTATTAGAAGAGCAGAGTAACGTTTCGGGCTTTCACCCTTCTTCAGACTCCCGGCCCGAATCATTACTTTTAATTGTTGATTTTCTAATTAGGTACACTGCAGATAAATACTTAAGTAGTCGTTTAGTTTTTGAAATATCAGTAAAATATGAACATACTGCTTCTTATCCTAACTATAAAAGAAAAAAAAAATCAGTCATGAGATGTGGGAGGATCAAAACACAGAATATAAAGTTTTTTTTGTCAACTTCTCTTCACCACTTAACAGTTTTCTTTTTCAAACTACAGAATGATGGGCGGCTGCGATTCAGCAAACAAAATGTGGTTTATAAGAGCAGCAAGACGGGGAAGGTGGACAGCATCCCGGCTACTGATCTCAGCCTGGCTCAGTGGAGGCGAGTGTGTTTAGGTCACGGCATCAAACTCGGTACCAGCACAGGCCACGTCTACAAATATGATGGATTCAGGGACACGGTGAGTTCAGCGTAAGCCTGTCAGATCTCATTAAATAGCTGTGTGTCTCATTAAGCAGGGGTGTTGCAATTCATTTTCTAGGCAGCTGATCAGGCTCTGAAAGCTCTGCCTGATGCTACCCTTATGTTTCCACGCTTAAACACTCATTTCTGTTTTTTTCTGGGAAATAACTGTTGGCCACCTCGTAGATGAACAGTGGAATATTTCAGCCTGACATACTGCCGGTTTAGTCAGCGCTGTGTTTATGGCAGATACTGTAATGCAAGCGTAGGGGGCCACTTTTAAACAACTTCCACTCCCTGCTTGACATTTCCACAGAAAAACACTACCATCTTGTGAAAATGCCACCACTTGAATGTGTGGCTTTCAGTCAGAAGTCTGTGAATGAGTCTGCTCTTCACCTCAAAGTTTAATGGGATTAATGAGGGAAACCAGTGCTAACATGTGTGTTCCATAAACAGTGTAATCATCGGAGGGTAATCTTCTTCTGAGTCAGTGTTTATATCAGTCCATGAAACTATTTGGCCCAGAAGATAGACAAGATGAGGGGGGAAACACGTGGATGTGTTTGTTTTTATGACTGGGTGATTGTGTTTTTCTTTTTCTTTTTTTGGGGGGGGGGGGTGTTTTTTATGTCTTTTGTTGTTTTCTTTCTTTTTTCTTTCCCCCTGACGCTCCAAGTATATGGAGGATGTCAAAGCGTAAGTGTAATATTAGGGTGAAGTCGGTATAACCTGGATTTTGTAAACATCTCCTGGGGTTAATCAGCATATATTGGGGGGAGATGGATCCTCTTGTCCTGGAGTGCAGGCCGTGATGTCATTGTTTATTATCCCATAGTTAGTGCCGGTAATCGAGAATTGGCTGGAGGTTTAGCTGGCGTGCAGAGCAGCCTCTTTTGATTCATCTGTCCCTGTGAAATGTCCTTGAGGAAGACAGTGAATCTCTGCCAGAGAGTCTGTTATATAGCTGACCTGTAATTGTCATCAGAAGGAGCAGGGGTGGAGAGGCATCTCTTTTTTTTTACAAGAAACAGCCTCAACAGTAAATCTGCTGCCACTCAAAATGAGTAACATGTATTATTTTCTTGAGAATGTTGCTTTAAAAATTTGGATCCCACCTGCTTAAATGTAGTTGTAGAACAAACCCACAAGTCTGTGAAATCTTTGCCCGCTGGGATCTCACCTGATCGGGTATCTCATGGATGAGACCCCAGTCAACAGTTCACAGACCCGAAAAGACCCTCTGCAAACCTCCTTGTGCCAGATGCACAACCCCGAGACACAATGAGATCTACATTTTTCATGAGGGTGGTTTTGATTTTGCGGCTGATTGTAGTTTATTTACAATCTAATTACTCCAAAACACCATTATGCATCACGATTATGGTGGTGGATGTAGGTGGTAGCCCACTGTGGTTGGCTTCGGCCTCCAGCTTCAAACTTTTACACACCCAAATCTCAGTGTTTCGTACAAATGAAAACTTAATTAGGTGACAGGATATTTACAGCTATTCAGTTATTTTTCATTGAAATTACATGGCTTGATGTGAGATAGTTTAGACACCACACTTTTTTATAGAATTTAAAGTTTGGCAAATTAAAACAAGACCACAACTTTTGCTTTAGGAATTTTGACTGGTATGTATACAGTCCAAGCGGTGCTTAGATGGAGAAAATATTTGTTTGTTAAACTTCTAATTATATGCTTTATCAGAGTGACGTTTTCTTCTAAAGCAAGGCAAACACCCAAGAGGACCAGGATTGATGTGATCTGAACTAAGTATGTTTGTTCATATGAATAGCTTCAGGCTGAAGCGGACTTCTTTTACACACTGCCTTCTTTACAAGGTTGAAAAAGCACCATGTTTGATGGAAACCAATCTCCACATATCGGCACAAACAGCCAATACTGTTGAGTACTGTGGTTGAAGGCTGATGATTTGGGCTTGTTTTGCATAAATGAATGCATACCTCAAAGAACTGAAGCAAAGCAGTGAACGTATGAGACTGATTACTTCATAGAGGAAAATGGTAACTGCAAATAACTTTGCTAAACCTGGTTCTACTTAATCATGGGGTGTATCTAGTTTGTCAGACTTAACTTCTGCATAAATGATGAATGGCACGATATATATTGTTGTTGGTTATCTGATGTTGTATTTATCTTTACTGATGAGAATCTTTCTTTTTTATAGTCAAGAAGCAAAAAACCTTACAATTGTAAGACATTTTGACCAAGTGGGAGAAGTTCCTTGTGTCTTTGTGTGGGTAAAGTTAAAAAAAGAAAAAAAGTACTAATTGAAGACAGACACATTGGGTGTGTGTCTTAGAGAGATAGTCTTTCTTTAATAATCTGTATTAAATGAGCTACAACAGTCTGTACAAACTGATTTCATGCATTTACACATCCACCCGCTTTTGCTCTCCTATCAAAACAGTTCCTTAATCCAGGTCAACAAACATGTTGATTAATGTTCACTCGTGCACACGCACACTGACTCACATTTGCGCATACAGGCTTTCTGGACTCTAATTGGCTGTAATAACTTAAGGACAGGCAGATATCCAGGTGCCTAAATTTGCTTTCCCACAGAGTCTTGTTGTACTTTGTGCACGCCCACACTACAATCACTTCCACATGTGTATGTACTCCCTTTACAGTGTGTGTGTGTGTGTGTGTCTCGTTGACCATGTGTTTGTCGCTGTGCATGAGTCCAGTTGTAAGCAGTCCTGCTGGATAAATAAACGAGCTGATTGTCAGTGCTGATGTTGTGTTTGGGTGGGTGGGGGTTAGAGTCGATGGATTACATTCACCTCCTGTGTTTCCACGTCGAGTAGCTACAGTTGTGTTGAGATTAATTATCCCCACATCCCTGCTTCTTCTTAGGTGGTGTTTTTATAGGCTTTGACCCATGCAGATCCAGTGCTTTTACCACTTAGCAAATGTTGACCTTTTTTCTTTCTGTTGTTTTCATCATTTCCTCTCCTGTTGATCCATTTTCACACTTCACCTCATGTCTCTTCACTCCCATCTTTATTTTATTTTTACTCTCTGTCACCCATCAGGACTTTGAGAAGATTTCAGAGTTTTTCAAGGCTAACTACAAGGTGGAGTTGACAGAAAAGGACATGTGTGTGAAGGGCTGGAACTGGGGAACAGCCAAGTTCTCAGGTAAAGATTCACCAAACTGTTGCACAGGATCACATGAGGATGGTATTTTCTATTAATAATTAAGATGAAAATGGTTCACTGAGTGCATCCGTTTGCTCCAATTAATTCAACATCTTATTAATTTAAAGTTTTTATTATATACTAAGCAGCAGATCTGTAGGAGGATGATTAGGATGTTGAGTCATGATTCATTGCCGTCACTCTCCTTCCATCGCAGGGCCACTTTTATCGTTTGACATTAATGACAACACAGCGTTCGAAGTTCCGCTGTCCAACGTATCCCAGTGCGCTACAGGAAAGAATGAAGTTACCTTGGAGTTTCACCAGAATGACGACACCGAGGTCTCCCTGATGGAGGTCCGATTCTACGTCCCACCCAGCCAGGCTGATGAAAGACAAGATCCCGTGGAGGTGCGAAGCATGGTCTCCTACCAAGCAGCTGTCTCCACAATGTGGAAGTATCTTGTTTTTTTTTTATTAACATTGGTATTGGTTATAATTCATTGGTATATCCATTTATGTTTTGTGCCTCAGGCATTTGCCCAGAACGTGTTGTCTAAGGCTGATGTGATCCAGGCTACAGGGGACGCTGTGTGTATCTTCAAGGAGCTGCAGTGTCTTACACCTAGAGGAAGGTAAGCGATAATGCACGTCCTGTCTACTTGCATACATGATTTACATTCAGCTTAAGTAACTATGAAATATTTTTGAGGTAATTTCCATGTCTGGGTAAGATTGCAAAAAGAAGAGTTAAAAATCGCATTTCTGAAAATCGGTATCACCGTACCCTTTGAAAGTCTCAAGTTTTCTTAATATTTTTGCCTTTGCATGTCATGAGCCACTGACTGGGAAGAGCCCATCCAGCTGTACGGAGTTTTTACTGTCTGTGGCTGAGGTGGTGAAGTGGTTTGCCCACTAATCAGAAGGTTTAATGTGGGTTCTCTGGGTTCATGGAAATTATTATGAGGACAAGATGAGTTAAATTTGAAAATTAAATTTCAAATTTAGGATTTTTGGTTTTTCTTTTCATGGTTTTAGATCACCAGCCATCATAAGGTTGTCTGTATTTATGTTTTCAATTAAATAGAATTGAGAACTACACAGGAAAATGGTGGCTGCTGTGCTGTTTTTCCACATGCATGCAAAACATTGTATATATCACTAGTTGCTGATGAAAGGACCCTCCTTCATCTTACTAAATAAAAACAATGTTTCTTTCATTCTTAACGCGGGCCATCAAGCTGTGTTATAGCATGAATGATCAGATTAAATTAGCACATGATCTTTAAGAGGAAAGCTGCAGATTGTGTCCTTGGTTGGGTTTGCATCCAGGGACATCTGAAATTCTGTTAAATGAAATACAAATTTCTTCAACTGTTAATGGGAAGCTCAAGATAAGCTGTTGGGCCACCATCTCTCCAGCCTGCAGAGGAAAGGGATGTAACTGAATGAGAAGCTTCAGGCAAAACTGGAACAAAGCCATGTCTTTTAGAGAGCACAGCAGACAGGTTATACCAAGTAATATTAGATGTTTGTAGAAAGTGTTTGACAATATCAAAGTGACGTGATAACAGGATGATGGACCTTTGGCCTAAACTAGATCTGTTTTATCCCTATTTTATACAGATGGTCCAGCCCTCCTCTCATTTATCCTTTTACTTCTTTCAGGTATGATATTCGCATCTACCCGACATTCCTTCACCTGCACGGTAAGACTTTTGACTACAAGATTCCCTACACCACCGTCCTCCGTCTCTTCCTGCTACCACACAAGGATCAGAGGCAGATGTTCTTTGTGGTGAGTGAACTACCCTGCGTTTTCTAGCATTTCATTTTACAGTGTTTAATTAAAATCTTCTATTTGTAAGGGCAATTTTGTTAATTGCTTTTTTTTTTCTTTTTTTTTGTAATAGATCAGTCTGGATCCTCCCATCAAGCAGGGTCAGACACGTTATCACTTTCTCATTCTGCTGTTCTCTAAAGAAGAGGATATCAACCTTACCCTCAACATGAGCGAGTGAGTATGTGACGCTAGAGGAGGCATGATTTTTCTGAGCTGCCGTGGCCAGTAGGCTGCTCTTTTCCACTGAAGTGACGGATAAATAATGCTGCACCCTGAGATGATATAAAGCTTCTATCCACTAGGGGGAACTAGAGAGCTGGAGTCATTTTCATGCATTTATATGATGGCATAGCTTCACATAGCTGCTCACAGATCCCAGTGAAGTGTTACCTTTGGAGGTTTAATCTTGTCTTCTGTGTTGGACAGGGAAGATGTGGAGCGACGCTTTGAAGGAAAACTCAGCAAGAATATGTCAGGGTCTCTTTACGAGATGGTCAGCAGGGTGATGAAGGCCCTTGTCAACCGCAAGATCACCGTACCTGGAAACTTCCAAGGGTTGGCATCTTAATTTACAAATTAAAATGTTTTGTTTTTTAATGAACAACATCTAATTAAACTTTCCTCTTTGTGTTTTTTGTCTTCCTCAGTCACTCTGGAGCTCAGTGCATCACCTGCTCCTATAAGGCGTCCTCAGGCCTTCTCTATCCTTTGGAGAGAGGCTTCATCTACGTCCACAAGCCCCCTGTTCACCTGCGTTTTGAGGAGATCTCCTGCGTCAACTTCGCCAGAGGCACCACCACAACACGCTCCTTTGATTTTGAGATTGAGACAAAGCAAGGAAACCAGTACACTTTCAGCAGCATTGAGAGGTGATGTGGCCACACACACTTCAGTCAAATGTAACCTCTATTCTGTTGCTGGGCAACCCGAACAAAAATGTGAAATCTCCACTGTTTGATCATGAATGTAAATAAAAACTGATCGGCCAGGTAACTGCAATCAATGCACCCCTAACAGATATATATAGCATACATTTTTACAAACGATTCATGATCGTAGCTTTGCTCTCATATCTTTAAGGATTAAAGCGAAGTCTGCTTATACGTATGAATCTACTTTGTAGTCTAACATAATAAAGTTTTCCTTTGTATTTCTGTTGTATGTTATTTTACCTTTGTTTTTTGTGTGTAATAGTTTATAGTTACAAAACAGATTAATGTGAATCTCTGGTTTTTGGCTCTTTTCTGTTACCTCTGCTAATTTGGCTTTTCATCTTACCAGTATGATGCCAACAAGCCAACTGAAAGTCATTCTCATTCAATATTCTTTCATATTTCATTTCCTGTGGCGTTATTCAAACACCAAACATATTTAATGAATTTTAATGCTAAATTGCCCTCATTTCTGTCCTTTTCTTCTAGGGAGGAGTATGGAAAACTGTTTGATTTTGTTAACGCCAAGAAGCTCAACATCAAGAACAGAGGGTTCAAAGAGGTAATATCAGTCTTCATTAAACACCCCCAATTTATAAAAGAAAAACTACACAAGTTCTAGACATTGATGCTTGTTGCCCCTCTCCTGTGTGTCTGTTCATGTACCTTTGTAGAAGAAGGTGGGTATGGTCACGGTCGTCATGTGTGGATAAGGGTCTTGATTCTTACTGGTGTGGAGTTATTCTGATTGCATGGCGTGCTGCTGGTGTGTGTGTGTGTGTTATATGAATGAGTGCAATAATCTTAATATGGTTTTATGTTACCAATGGATTTGGTGTTGAACCTGATCAATCTTAAGTGATTTAGGGCAAATTATGGGACATGTTTTCAGTGTGTGACTGATAACCGATAATCATGTGTGTGTTTGCATCATGCTGACTAATGTCTTGCCTGGGGGGCTTTTGCTGTTCTTTAACACTTAAAACAGTTGCTGTCATGACAGATGCTTGAGCACCAATTGCACCTCTTGTAATGGTTTACTGACTTGTCCGAGCTCCTGGTCGGTCTGATGACTGTCAGAGATCCACTTTGTTGTGCTGGCAGCAAGGCCATCTGTTGTCATGGTGATAGGGTCAGCAGAAGAAGTCAATGAGAATGAATGGAGCTTTTCTCCATTTCCTGTTGGTGTTTTAATGGCAGCCTCCCTGACGGGACGTTGCTGTCCACTGGCAGACATGGATATTGATGCATGGAGATGGGAAAGACCATGTGGGACAAGAGGCAAATGGCTTGGCTGTGGTCTCCATGATGATGTTACAACAGTCAGTTCCAAACCACAAAGTCCTTTAGTGGTATTTTTAACTTTTGCTTTCCCAAAGAGGGAGGTATTTGGACATACTTCAAGATTTCCTGGTAAAACTTGAAATTCGTAATGAACACATAATGTCTGTAAAAAAAAATTTTCCCTCTCTCTCTCTAAATCAGCCATTTGATTAGTCTGTTGATCCACCATCTTAACTTCTTTCGACCATCACCAAAGACTGGTGAAGGACCAAAAGCATCCAAACTAATCCAGTTTTTCAACCCGGAAAGCAGAAATTGGAGTTAGTTTTTTTTTTTAAATAAGAAGAAAATGTATACAATAGAACAAAAATACTGATAAAAGCCACTGCTGATAAGTCATGATACGAAGTCAACATTAGATTTGGAGGGAGTTTTAGTAGACTTGCACAGCATTGACATTTTCGTATGACGATTATCTGCTGTATGAATTCAAACTGAGTCTATTAACAGTGATACTGCGTATTTTTATGGGCAATGCCAGCCTTGATGTATCAGTTTAGTCTGGCTGATTTACACAATGCCCATTTGTTTTTCAAAAATGGCAATAGATGAATAAATTTGCTTAATTAAAACATTTATTGAACTCCGATACATAAGGTGAAGGTGCCCTGTTACCTATGTTAAATAAATAAACATTCTTAATGTAGCACCAGTAGCGTTTTTTTTGTTATAGGTCTGAAGATGATGTACATGCAGCTCTGTACTGCTGTGAGAAATTCCTCAGTGCTAAAAATCAAATTATTAACATGTTATGAATATTCTATGGTTTTAAATAGTTAACCTTTGGAACTGATTGAAGCTTCACTGTCAATGCAGTTACAAGTCAGCCGGGGTTATTTGAATTTTATGTCTTGGAAATTATTTATGAAGGCCTTTGAATGATAGAACTGAAACCTTCTTCCTCTCCTATGAAGTTATCTGGGTTATTTTTCCAAGTGTTAGTTTGTGCTGGTCATTACGGCATGCCATCATCATTGCAGCTAGACCGACGCAAGCAGTGTCCATGTTTTCTCAGCAACAACACTGCTGCCCATAACAACACCTCCCTGTTAACCAACTTAATATGTTTAAGGGTTGGCTGGACTTGTCCTTTTCCTTTACAGCTGTTGTCTTCAGGGGCCGACACATCATTGGCCTTTATCTAACAGTATTCCCTGCATCATCTTCTCTTACACCCACTAACTTCATGTACTTTATCACTTTATCCGTAAATCTCCTGGTATTCCTCTGGGCCTCCTGCCTGGTGGTTCCAGTAGCCTTCTCCTGATATATTCACTAGTCGTCCTCTATAGATGCTCAAACCATCACAGTCCGCCCTCTCTGGCTTTGTCTCTAAAAGCGCTCGCATGTGCTGTCCTTCTGATCTACTTATTCCCAGTCCTATCCATCCTTGACACTCCCAAAGAAAACTTCAACCTTTTAATTGCTGCTATCTTTGACATTTTTTTTTTTTATGTCACAATTCGTCTCTAATAATCAGTCTAATTGATTATTGGATCATTTCTGGGGGGTATTGTTTGCAGTCTTCATCTGCTAAAAAGTTTGAAAGCAGAATCCATCAGTGTCAAAACAGAGATGAGAGGAACTGCTGTTTTTCTAATGAACTTTATTCAGAAACAGTGCGGTACAAAGCAACACAGTGGAACTGCTAATTATTGCATGGCTATCAGCTGAGTGCTGATTGGCAGTTGTGGTTTCCATGGTGATGTGCAGTGCAGGATTCAGTGTCAGAATGAAAAGTAAATGTTACATTGTCTCAAATCCCTGCTGCTTGTGGGAAACAGACTACTAACAGTTGTATCAGTATGCACACGTCAGTGCATTTGTTCTTCTATTGATCAAAGTGTGAAATGGATCAGGATCAGTGGTGGTATTCCTGATGTTTGGTGTTGAGCTAATACAGCAAATGTCTTTTGGCTGGGAGAGTTGCTTTGTGAAGACACATTTTCCTCCTTTTTATGCTGAAGGGGCGAATATCAGCTAGAGTTTCTTTGATTATTAAAGGCTCCAAATGATTGAGCTTGATCTTTTAGCAGTGTTGCTCCTTGGCTCAAAGAATTGTCCAAATAATGGTTTTTATTCTTATGAGTGTTTCTTGTCTCAATCATCCTTGCTGAAACTTTATTTATATTTATTTATTTCCAGTGTGCAAAACACTAAATGCTTGGTTTAAAGTGATTTTTAGTTTTGGATCTTACAACAACTCAGGTTAAAGTTGTTGAACTAGTGTGACACTGTTTTGCTTTGGGTAAGATTCAGTTCTTTCTGACACAGCACTCATCTGTGATGCTGACATTGATGATCAAACAAGTTGTTTCTTATGTTTGAGCAATAGTTTTAAAGCACTGCAAAATCCTCCATGTTTTAAGTTGAGTGTTTGTTTGTTTTTTCTTCATGTTCTGTGTTCATTTAGCTGTGAACACATGCAGACTTCCCTGAGGATGAGACCTTCTGTTTCCAGCAGTGAAAAGTTGTGGCTTGATGCACGTTAGTCTGCCTCAAACTTGCACAGTCTGAGACGGGATTATTGTGCATTTGTAGATCATGTTGGGGTGGAGACAGACATGTAATCAACTATATTTGTGAAGCAATAACTTTCATCCATTTATTTATTTATTTTCCATACCACTAAGTCCAAGTCAGGGTCGGGGGGAAGCTGGAGCCCATACCAGCAACTAGCAGCAGAGAGCAAGGGTACACCCTGAACAGGTCACCAGTCCGTTGCAAGGCCAACACAGAGAGACTGCTCACACTCACTCTTGGGGAGAATTTGGAGTGACCAGTTACCCTGATATGACTCAACTTAAACTTGTGTGACTCGAAATTGAATATTTTGGGCTGGTGGAAATTATTTGGATCATAAACTCTGTAAGACTGGGAGTTGGCTTTTTTCTTGATCTAATGACTAATTCTGGTACTGGTTCATTACAGTCTTGAGTGGCTCTCTGAACCTTGATTCAGTCCCCTTAGGCAAACCTGTGCACTGTGGGGTTTGTTATGCGATGGGGTTTTGTTGACTGTGCAGTGTGCTTTCAGGGCATGAAGGGCAAAATCGATGAGTACAGCGATTCAGATGAAGACCAGCATGATGCCTACCTGGAGAGGATGAAGGCTGAGGGCAAGATCAGAGAAGAGGGCAACGATAGCGATGAATCAGATGCTGGAAGCGGTGAGTAACAATCTCAGAGGTCAAGAGCATCTAAAGCAGATCAGTAGGTTTGAGCAAGGACTTTGCATTCTTGTTTCTCTAGATGAGTCGTTTAACCCCGGAGAGGAAGATGATGACATTGCAGAGGAGTAAGTGGATTTTTCCTCAAGTTTAGCTTATTTAGTTTTTTAAACTTGAGCTTAAAGTGCTGAGTCATAACTCCGTTCCCTCTATTTGTCTGGATTTATTCAATAACTGTCCCTACTACTTCCACTTACCAGATATGACAGCAACGCCACAGCAAGCGACAGCAGTGAAGAAGGGGATGAGAGTGAAGATGAAAGTGCAAAGAAGAAAAAGGCCAAAAAAGTTAAAGTGGTGAAAGAGAAAAAAGAGAGAAAGCCACGCAAAGAGGTGAGAGACCAGGATTTGGAGAAAACTGGATAGAAATATTAGGATGTAAAGTACTTTATCATCACAAACAGACTTTACTGTGTATAAACCTTGAGCATCAAACACCCTGTTTGTGTGTATTTTCAACCTGAGTAGAAAAAGCAGAAGGATACTGGTGGCCCAAAGAGGCCGATGAGTGCCTACATGCTTTGGCTGAACTCCAGTCGGGAGCGAATCAAGGCAGAGAACCCTGGCATCTCCATCACAGAGATCTCGAAGAAGGCTGGAGAGATGTGGAGACAACTCAACAAAGATGAGAAGGAGGTGAGGGACATGAAGAGGGAGAATGTGCCATTAGATTTATTTTTCAAATTTTACTCCGGCTGCTAAATTCTTCCATTGCAGAACAACATTTTTGTAAACTCTTCATATTGTGTTTGTCTTTAAGGAGTGGGAAACAAAGGCAGGGGAAGCAAAGAGGCAGTATGACAAAGCAAAGAAAGAGTACAAAGAGAGTGGAGGAGGATCATCTGCAAGTTCCAAGAAGTACGGCTGCAGCACAGAAGTTTTATTCATCTAGTTTTCTCAATTAAGCCCATTTGCAATATCTGTCCGTTTTTGTTTTTATTTTATTAATTTTTTTCTTCCTTCATCTTTCACCGATTAGGGAAAGCAAAAAGTCTGGAGGCAAAAAAGATGACAAGAAGAGGAAGTCTGCTGGCGGAGACAAGGACAGGGAGCGCGGAGGAGGAAACGACAGCTTCAAGAGCCGAGAGTTCATCGAGACCAGCGAGGAGAGTTCCTCAGACTCTGACCACAAGAGCAAATCCAAGAGGAAGAGGGTACGTGATGATAAACGTCACCGAGAGACTAACTGAAGCTGTTATCCCTGTAATCAGTGCAAAGTGATGGAGGTAACATTAGATAGTGGTTTAACTTTCTTTAACTGGACACTGTATTGTAAGGAAGGATTAGAGTAAGATTAGAGTAAGGATTAGTTCAGTTAAGCAATTGAACATATTCAACTTAAGATAACAGCTTCCACCTTATCTTATATTAGAGGGTGATATCAATAAGAATCCTTTTCTATATATATTTTTTCTTGCAGGAATCTGATGACGAGGAGGAAGAGGCTGCCTCCACACCTGCTAGCTCAGAGGAAGAATCTGACTAAACACGTTACAGATCATGCACGCAAACCAAGGACCAACATTTATACACTATTTCAGACCATCAACAAACTTTATCTTTTTCTTCTACATGTTTAGTTTTTGTAGAAAAAAAAACTCAAAGTTGTGAATAAATCTGGAAATTCAGCTCTTATGTGGCATTTGAGCAGGTTTGCAATTAACAGCTCAGTGAATTGATGACATGGGCTATTTGACCTTTTTGAAAAGGTTTTCCATCCAGTTCATGAGATTGCCTGATTAATAATGCTGAGGTTTGTAGGAGTGGCTAGCTGATTAATGTGGAACACAGTTTTGTTTTTCCTGTGTAGTGCTTTTTAAAAACAGCAAGTTTTGTGTTTTGAAATGTCATGTTTTCAGTCTGAGATAAATAATTTTCAATAAATCTTCACTTTTTCCTGGGGTTTTCTTTTTTGGGGGACTATGAACAAAATGCACCATTTTTGCTTGTCTATGTGCTTGTGTGTACTTTGTAAAGGACGCGGAAACCAAAACATGATGCTTTAAAGCATTTGCAGACCAGTTATACCACCCCAATATGGCAGCGGCCTCCCCAGCAGACCAGCAGTGGTCCCTGAAGAAACTGCTTGGAATGCTAAGAGTTTGAAGTGTTCAGCCACCCTTTAAACTCCCCAGATACCATCTGATGGGATCTAATGGCATTTGTGGGAAGGAGGCCTAATCCACGACCCCACCCCACAACCCACAACCCACAGGGCTCAATTGATCCATATAGTCCAGACCACATTTGTATGTTGTCCTCACCCTGACTCAAGTAGCATGAGGTGCAGCTGATATTGGGCAAATAGCCATGTTATGGCTGAGTATCAGACACTGTCATGTCTTAAAAAGTTATATAGGTATTTTCAGGAGCGTTAACTTGCGGGAACTCGATTTTTAAATTGTTAAAGGTTGTTTCATCATTTGAGTTTATTGTACATTAATAAACATGATTGTAAATATACCAGAATTAACTATTTATAAACACAAATGGCTAATCAGCCAATCACACTGCAGCAACTCAATGCACTTAGGCATGTAGGCATGGTCAAAACAACTTGCAGAAGTTCAAACTGAGCATCAGTAAGAAAGGGGACTTTGACTGTTGGTGCCAGACAGGCTGGTCGGACTGTTTCAGGAATTGCTAATCTGTTGGGGTTTTTACCCACATCCATCTCTAGGCTTTATAGAAAATGGTCTGGAAAAGATCAAATATCAAATGAGTGACAGTCGTGAAGATGAAAATGCTTGTTGATAAGAGGAGAATGGACTGACTGGTTGGACATGATAGAAGGGCAACGGCAGCTCAGGTAGCCACTGTTTACAACCAAGGTATGCAGAATACCATCTTTAGACGCAAAACACTATAAACCTTGAAGCAGATGGGATACAACAGCTAAAGACCACACCAGGCGCACTCCTTTCAGGAGTCTGAGGCTACAATTCACATAGACTCGCCAAAATTGGACAGTAGAAGATGAAAAAATGCTGCCTGATCTGATGAGTCCATTTTAGCTGCAACACTTAGGTGATCAGGTCAGAATTTGGAGAAAACATGAAAGCTAGGGTGCATCCCTGCTTTGCATCAGCACCATACCAGTGCTGGTGGTGTAATGGTGTGGGGATATTTTCTCAGCACACTTTGGGCCCCTTTTAACCAATTGAACTTCATTTAATATCAGAGTATTGTTGCTGACCATGTCCGTCCCTTTAAGACCACAGTCCCCCCCCCCCCCCATCTTCTGATGCCTACTGTCAGCAGGACAAAGCACCATGTCCCAAAGCTCAAACCATCTCCAGCTGGTTTCTTGAACATGACTATGAGTTTACTGTACCACAATGGTCTCCATAGTTGCCAGATCTTGATTCAAGAGCGCCTTTGGGTTGTGGTAGAGATTCTCATCATAGATGTGCAGCTGTTGCAACTTTGTGACGGTATCATGTCAAAATGGAGAAAAATCTCAGAGGGATGTTTCAGTCTTTATTTTAGGTTTGATGAAAAAAAAATCTTAAAAATGATTTAAAATTGGGTCTAAAATACTTAATAGGCAGCCTGGTTCTTAGAAAATATACTGGTATAAAACAGGACATTTTACTGTTAGAATTGTAAATTAAATCATAAAGAGAAAACAGGCTCACATAATTGTATTTCCATTCTTTTAATCCAGCTTGCGAAAGTTGAAAAGCTTTGAAAGAGAGAATTGAGTAATGAATAAAATGCAAAATATTTACATTCTAACTTTTTTTTAGCCTATTTTGTAACTCATTAATCCTTCACATTTTGCCAGAAAATACAAATACAAGCTTTTAGTGCTTGTTACTTGCTCAAGGGATATCCCTCCTGCACACTGTGGCATATGATGCTCTTTTAACCAGGCAGAGTGGTTTAGGAGTGTGTTAGATGGCGACTCTTAAAGAGACAGTGGTTTTAACTGAAGGCTGAGGCCAAAGTAGGTGGTTTGAGGCGCGGCTTTTAAGAGCCAAACACGACCGGATATGAGGCTCCCCTTTCAGTGCTGGTGATGAAGAGGCTCTTCCTGCATCTCATGCTGCAGCACTGACCAGAAGTCCAGAGGTTGAACTCTCATGATCAGCTATATGAGGCTGTTGCTCGGTTTAGCTGTGCTGGTGAGGTAAATGCTCATAAATATCCTGTTCATCATCATCTGGTTTGCCATAAGGAAAGTCAAGAGTCACTCATCTTAGAGAATTAAAAGGTCTGAGCAAAACATATAAGGGAATAAATCACAAGCTTGGTTGATATGACCTTGTACTGATTCAGTGGTTAACGGTTTAATGTTTGCCAAAGTTCTAATACGATTCTGATTTGTTTCGATTCAGGAGTCGGCCAATGATAGCCTATGAGATTATATCTTAACTTAAAGGTGTCATGACATCAAATTTCACTTTTCTGGGGTTTTGGGGGTAGCTATAATATGATCTGTTGTGCACTGATGAGGCCATGAGGTCACTCCAGAGTGAGTATCAAAGTCTCTGCTCATAGTCAATCAGCTTTGTCTCTCTGTTCAGAAACGGCTGAATCAGACAGCAGCTTATCATTCTATGTAGTTCTATCATTCTACGTAATTCATTTGCTCCAACTAGAGCACACTATTGAGCAAACACCCCCCCCCCCCCCCCCCCCACACACACACACACACACACACACACACACGGTCTATGCATGCCGGGTGAAGTATCACTGCTTCAGGCTCAATAATTACTTGTCATGTCTGCATAAAGTAAATAAAAGTTTGAATTCTTACCTGCTGCTCGCCAACACCAGAGAAAAATATAATCCACGGCATATTTACCCGCAAAACACAGGTAAAATGTCCCGCTGCAGGAGAAACAGGACTCTGCTTTGAGCAGAGGGAGATGAGCTGCTGCTACCAATGCAGCAAAGTAGCATCAACAAGCTAGTAAAAGCTTAGAAGTATATCCAGGGATAAAAATAGAATAAAGACAGGTAGAGAAGCCATCTGTGTGCTGTGGGGGTGTAGGGGGGTACGAACTTTACGACAGGGAAAGGACGCCACTATGGGGAGCCCCGAGCTGAAGTCACTGAGTTCTGCATTAAAAGAAAACTTCTACAGCAACACTGAGGGAGGCGCCCACAATCTTGTCATTATTGTAAGTTTATTTATTTTCTAAATGCTGTCTTGTCTGATAAACATAGCTCACTTTCTGAAATGCACATGTTGCTAACAGATAGCCTTTAGCAAACTTGACCTAGTTTCTTTAAATAAGGTAATAGCCAAATAAAGTGTAGCCAATCAAAATGAAGTCAACTTGGTCTCCGGGTAAAGCTGCATATCATTTCTGCACCCAACTCTTTTGCTGAGGAAGGGAGGTCTGGCGTTTCAAAACAATACCCCGCTGTAAAAAAAAATGCTGTTTTTTTCTTTGGAGATTTGACATATGCAGCAATGCCAACAACATGAACTAGTTTTTACTGCTATGTCATCACTCCTTTAAACCAGAACTCAGTAACTTCAGCTGGGGGCTCCCCCCAGTGGTGTCCTTTCACTATCATAAAGTTCTTACTCCCCCTTCACCCCCACAGCACAAAGACACACGTCTTCTCTACCTGTCTTCCCCTTGTTTTGATCCCTGAATATATTTCTAAGCTTTTACTAGCTTGTTGATGCTACTTTGCTACGTTGGTAGCAGCAGCTCGTCTCTCTCTGCTGAAAGCAGAATCCTGTGTCTCCTGCCGCGGGACGTTTTACCCATGTTTTGCTGGTAAATATGGATTATATTTTTCTCTGGTGTTGGCGGGTCGCAGGCAAAAATAGAAACTTTTATCTACTTTTTGTGGACATGACAAGTGATTATTGAGTCTATTTGGCCACGAGGCTCAGTGATGCTTTGCCCAGCGCCCAGGCAGTGCAAGCTACGTGAATCGGTTCTTCACTCTGGTCCAGCAAAGAATTGGTTTTGAGAGCCAGGAGCCGGTGTTTAGATGGTGGGAAGCTAAAGAACCGGTTTTTAGTCTGGTTTTGGTGTGAACCAGCACTGGAAGCAGCTCGGTGGATAGGGGACCCGAATGTCGTACAGTGGTTTCTGTTGTCGCAAGATCTGTGTGGGGTCTGCTCAGGCAGAGTTGCAAGTGCCACTTACAGGCCAGAGAAACCCGGTGGAGGCTAGGAAACATCGAATCACTCTGTGAACACTTTATTTAGCCCCACAGAGATTCTGAAAAGCATTTATTGAGGTGAAAAAGTTACTGAGTTCTGCTTTAGTGTGGGGTCCTGTCACAAAGCTTCTGACTGATCACCACTGGCTACTTGGCCACAAGGATATCCCTTTGGCTGACGGGTAAAGGCTGCTACTCAGCGAGAACTTTCTTCTCGTTCTCGGGGCCACTAGTTCTCACAGACATGCTTGAGGACGGCTCAGGGCTTGTTCTTGACTCCTCGGCCGGGGAGAACTTTCTTCTCAAGGAGCTCTGAGAAGTATTGTGTGATTGGTCGGACATTTGTTAACACACACGCTTGAAGCAGAGAGTTGTCATCGCCGCATTTCTGCAGATGTGACATTGAACAGATAGCTGATCGAGGTGGTGAGAAAGTACAAAAATGTAAACTACACATGTGGAATTTAAATACACGGAAACCACCACGTGTGCAACTCCATCCTGCCACGGACGAAGTTTATTGTAAATGTATAATCCCCCCCCAACCCCCACGTGCACCCGGTCGCAGAGCTTCTTGTTGAGTATGAAATGACTTGACGAAAAAGAACTTTTTTCTTTTTTTTGCAGCCTCACGGGCAAGAACAAAGTTCTCGTTTCTCGTGAAGTATGTAACAAGCTTAAGTGTGCATGACTCTCACCCGAGAGTCTGTGGGATCGAACCCTGCCTGGGCCCTCTGATGCTCTGCCACTTTCTGGCATTGTCAGCAGGATCCATGTGACACTGGTAAACAGACTATGGATTTGAAATTGATGGCAGCCTCCTTGAAGCATGCGGACGTGCTTGTGGAAAGAGGGGCAGAGATGTGATAGCGTGGGGTCCTGTCACCAAGCCTCCGATGGATCATGCGCCCTGGCTACTTGGCCACAGGGTCAGGGATATCCCTTTGACTGACTTGGCATGACTCTCACCCGGGAGTGTGTGGGATCAAATCTCGCCTGGGCCCTCTGTCATGTACCTTGCCAAATTAACAATTACTGCTGTTCACTAAAAAAAAAAAAGAAAAAGGAAAAAGAAAAGAAACATCTTAAGTGTCAAAATAAAATCTTATTCTTGAGGTTTACAGAGATAGAAAAAGACAAGCGGTTATTATGGTCAGCACCAAATTTGGGAAAAACCCTTCACAAAACAAGGTGGCATTTTGAGGTAAAAGTGTTTTCTTGGTCATTCCGATAGTGTTTTTTGGCTCTGAATCCATTTCTGCTGGATACCAAGCTGTAAAAGTCATGGTTTAGTAATAATTATTGATTAATTACCATAGTGATTGATTATTTGCCCAATATTACAAATGGATATAATTTTCAAGTTGTGAATATACTGTACATGGTTGTTTGGTATCATTGTAAAGAAGACATCCAGGGCTTTCATTTAAGCCCAAAGTTGTAGCTTTCTGACAAACACAGAAGTGTGATGACCTCTTTAAACCAAACATTATACACATTTCCCCACAATTTTTGCCTAATTTATACAGTTTATTTAATCCCTGTGGGATCAAGGGACATAAGGGACCCCCAAATCCACAACTGCAATACTTAATAGACTGTCAATTCAGGAAAAGTATGACCTATACTATTTCTTTGTGAGAGGTTATTGTGAGCCTTAGGTCACCTGCTCAGGCCAATTCACCCTCATTCATTCTTTGGACCGGTATTATGTGAAAACTGCCAAACCAATTGTCTAGAAATAATGATAATATTATACTTCCACAATTTCAATAATACAATTGTAGGCCAGAAATGTTTTCATCCATTTTTATGAATAAGGGTAATTCACTGAGTTTGGCATCTAATTACAAATGACACAACTGCCAACTTTCTGATTAGTGAACAGCGATGTAATGTATTCAGTTAGTTCCTGGGAAATGTACTGATTTTACAGTACTTGCCTTTAGTGACTCCATTTGGTGTTACTTTTGAAATTTCTTCCAGTATGGCATCATTTCTATTGCATTACAATTTTGATGTTGTAATTTGACATAGGAAAATATGTGTGTGAAGCTCAGACTTTCTCATTAAGATAAATTCAGTGGTTCAAAACCATTTAGCATTTGCTTGTCTTATCAAGACTGCGCCACATCTTCAGTTCCTCCTCTGTGCATGCAGGAAACTTGAAGTCAAAATAGACCAAACTGTGCTGTCACAGAAAAGTAAACATTAAAGAAAAGTGAACATTTTCTGTAACAGCATCAACTTTCCCTTTTGTCCTATCCCAGTAGCCATGAGGTCTATAACATTTCTCATAGCTTTTTGGAAGACAGCTGCCATCTAAGACTTCACTTTACCATGAACACAGCGGATGAATGAACTCTATTTATAAACAAGCAGCTGCATTATTTTATTTATTATTCATTATATTGATTATTTATTCTGTAATCGGTTCTATGCCAAACAGAAGAAAGACAAAAATGTTAGTTTATGAGCCACGTAATCACATTTGGGTTCAGGGACTCCAAAACTCTTTCAAATTAAAACTTGATATCATATAATGATAAAAGCTACAGCCAAGTGGCTAAAAGAGAAAAGAAAACAATGTTTTACTTTAACATCCTGTGACGTTCATCAGTGTTCACAGCTGAAATATGAGACATTCAAGTTATTTAAGTTATTTACCTTTAAAAGAAGAGATACCTTCTTGAATAACTTAGAGAAAAAATAGGATGATTAAAGGAGCTCCTATAGAACAAATATGACAATAATGTTAAATAAATAAATTGGATAACAGGGATGAACATCCTGTATTGTAATGTTATGTATTTCTCATTTGCCAAATTACAGAAATGTTTGGTGTATATTGTACACTGCCTGCCCCCCGTAAAGATGTCAGTCTGTCTGAGAAGGGTCAGATCATTAAGGGGAGTGGGTAGCCTAGTGGTAGTGTCGTGGGCGTTGGTGCGGAGGACCCGGGTTCGAGTTCGACACGACTCCTAGGTGAACCACTGTAGACCCCTGAGCAAGGTCCTTAACCCCACCAACTACTCCCCGGGCGCTTTAAGTAGCAGCCCACTGCTCTCTGGTGCCACTGTACAGAGATGGGTAAAATGCAGAGCCCTAATTTCCCCCTTCAGGGATCTTACCAGTATATCAAAAAAAAAAAAAAAATCATCGGCAGCATCAAGCAGAGAAAACATCTAAGGAGATGCAGAAACTATTAAAACTGGGCTCAGAACTGTCCAACACATTATTAAAAAACGGAAGGATAGTGGGGACCCATCATCTTCCAGGAAGTAATGTGGCTGGAAAGCATCATGTCTAGTGCCTACTGCACAAACCTGTGGGGGCAATGTCATGATCTGGGGTTGCTGCAGTTGCTCAGGTCTAGGTTCAGCAACAGTGTCTATGCAAAGAATGAGGTCAGCTGATACCTGAATATACTGAATGACCAGGTTATTCCATCAATGTCTGTCCTGATGGCACGGCCATACTCCAAGATGACAATGCCAGGATTCATCGGGCTGAAATTGTGAAAGACTGGTTCAGGGAGCATGACACATCATTTTCACACATGGATTGGCCACCACAGAGTCCAGACCTGAACCCCATTGAGAATCTTTGGGATGTGCTGGAGAAGACTCTACCATCATCAATGCAAGATCTTGGTGAAAAATTAATGCAACACTGGATGGAAATAAATCTGCTGACATTCCAGAAGCTTATGGAAACAATGCCACAGCAAATGCTGCTGTAATCAAAGTTAAAGGCGCTCCAACGAAAAAGTGTAAGACATTTTTTTTTTTTTTTACATGGCGGCTTTTTTGGGGGGCTTGGCAGTGTATGTTGCATCTTCACAACAAAATCAGCAGACATAATGTCTATTGTGCACATAATCATTTCTATGCATTCACTTAGAATTGACAATAGCGATGAGTCGGCCTTTTATAGATTACTTTTGATTTGACCACTGCTTTCTTCACCCTCCTCTGATTTACAGTCTATGGAAATAGGAGGGAGGCTGTTTCCCAACAGCCCCAAACACCTGCTAAATAACAACAATGCTAACTTGGCTTCAGTCTTGCCCAGGTTTTTTCCAGTGGGTAAAAATTAATCTCCTGTTTAATTTGTAGTGTTTCACCAAAATGAGTCAGAAGCGCATATTTCAAGATTTGCTCCTTTTTCTAGCGTTGTTCTAAAATCAGGTGATTGTGCTCTCAAGTGAACTTTGACCCTCAGATGCCCTCTTCCCCCTCACTAATCTGATCAAATAAAAAAAAAAAAAATTATGTAGACCTTTTCATACATAAAAGCAATACAACGTTCTTACTCATTAGGCAAAGCTGACTGTGGTGGTGGTCTTTCAAAAAAGGAAAATTTTTCTTAAATGCTCTGATTATTATGGGAATTTCAATTGATTTTAATTTCTCCTCTTTGTTTTAGTGGTGCAGTGATACAAAAAATTCTCGGTTCAGTTCGGTTTAATACTTTAGCGTCACGGTTCAATATTTTTTCGATAGGAAAAAAAAAATCATACCTATTTTAGCCATTATGCTTTTGTCCACAACAACTTACCATCTGGGTCATATTTAACATGAAAACCAAAAGCAGTTCCAAATGCCAGACCTTAATAGTTGAATAAGTAGTTAACTAACAAACTTTTGAAAACTAACATTTTTGTCTTTCTTCTGTTTGGCATAGAACCGATTACAGAATAAATAATCAATATAATGACTAATAAATAAAATAATGCAGCTACTTGTTTTTAAATAGAGTTCATTCATCCGCTGTGTTCACGGTAAAGTGAAGTCTTAGATGGCAGCTGTCTTCCAAAAAGCTATGAGAAATATAATAGACCTCATGGCTACTGGGATGGGACAAAAAGGGAAAGTCAATGCTATTACAGAAAATGTTCACTTTTCTTTAATGTTTACTTTTCTGTGACAGCACAGTTTGGTCTATTTTGACTTCAAGTTTGCATGCACAGAGGAGGAACTGAAGATGTGGCGCAGTCTTGATAAGACAAGCAAATGCTAAATGGTTTTGAACCACTGAATTTATCTTAATGAGAAAGTCTGAGCTTCACACACATATTTTCCTATGTCAAATTACAACATCAAAATTGTAATGCAATAGAAATGATGCCATACTGGAAGAAGAAATAATCAATCATTATGCTAGTAAATCAATAATTATGACTTAACGGTAACTTTTACAGCTTGACATCCAGCAGAAGCGGATTCAACGCCAAAAAATACGATAGGAACAACCACGATAACACTTTTACCCCGAAATGCTACAGGGTTGCAGAATCCTGAAGTTAACCCTGACTATTAAAACACAAACAGACTGAACCACATTTTGCCTATTGAGTTTTAAAATGTTCACATCATGTAAATGAAAACTAAAAGAATAAATTTCTGTTTTTATACATGAAAGCATCAAATACCTGTGTCCAATTTAGTCTCAAACTGAATATTTTTTATAGTTATCTTAAATTTGGATTGATGCTATTAGATCACCGAAGTAGATGGATGTATTGTTATGTGACAGTGTGGGTTCCTGTCACTCTGCCTCCGATTGATTGTGCACCCCGGCTACTTGGCTGCAGGAATATCCCTTTGGCTGACTGGTAAGTGTGCATGACTCTCACCAGGGAGTCTGTGGGATTGAATCCTGCTTGGGCCCTCGTTGCATACCTTGCCACAGTTACACTTCTTTATTATTAGCAATGTATCCAAAACTTGTAATGTTAACTTCATTATTATGTGGACTTGTCAGAGGTTGGAAATTATTGTAGATTATTTTCCAGGATTTTTTTTATATGTATATCTGATTTCTAAATTTGATTTTAAGGTCATGTTGACTTTTGTTGGCTGCCTCAATTGTTCTGTTGTGGTAATAATGTTGATTATGTTCTTTTTTAAAGTATTTTTTAAGTCTGATATTTTAACAGTTGTTCACTAATCACTGAATCAGTTCTCATGTTCAGTATCTCATCCAGCTTTATCTGTTACCAAAGCATTGCTTTCCTGGGCCATCATCAATCAAACAAGCTAAACAGCTCCAATATCTTCACACAAGCAGTTGAAACATCCCACACACATCCCAGCAGACCCTGCATCCTTCTCTCCAGCCATGATCATCGGGTCATTGTTATAAAGTACCCTGTCAGGGACAAATATCTACAGGTATTAATCTATTCCCACCGTTATGATCCTGCGCCTCATTTTTGCTAAAGGTTTTTTTTTTTTTTTTTTCTGATTCGTGAGTTTGAAGGTGTATTCCCTTTGTACGTCCGGTTCTGTCTTGTTCCCCGTCTATGTGCTACTCCTGACCAAAAAACTCTGTTCATTTCTATTCTTTTTCTTTTCTTTTTTGGCTTAGGCTGTCTTCTCTCATTTGTCTCTTGGTGCTTCTTTTTATTTATCTGACTGTTGTTTTAAGTTGTTTTTTTTTTTTTTTTTATCTCTACTTGCCAGGCTTGAGTCTACATTTAGGTCTTAACTGGGTCCCACAAATGAATCAGAACTGTCCGCTGTGTGTCTTGTGTGTCTACGTGTTGATGCAAAATGATTAGTCCTTCGTTTTTTTCCCCCCTTTTTTTCTAACCAACAAATGTATAACATGATACTCCAGTCTCTGCATTTGAATTCATACTTAGAGTATCTAATGTTCATATGTTTCATGGTATCACTGGCCATTACAGAAGTGATAACACTATGCCAATGTCATAAACATTGTAGGATTTGCACCCTGAAAGCTTGTGCGTCCAGAGCATGCATCTATGTGCTACTGATCTCATATAAGGTTACCATTAACAGACCACAAACATAATGGAGCCACTTAAGAAATGACATGCTCTCTAAGTACATACGGTGCACACACAGACACACACAAACGCACACACATTGTCACTGCATTACATTAGCTCACTGATGTAAGAGGCTATAATGCTGCTGGTCCTGAGTGTATAGAGAAGAGCTTGTATCACATGTCGCAGTTATTACAGTTGTCAGTAATGCCACAATGTGCAATTTACTACAGTGCATTTAGCTCTTACAGTGGGGTGTCTGCAAGTATAGAATCAAATTTCTTCTTCTATATTGCTGATGTGCAGAAATGTAACATAATGATGTTTAATAGGGATGAATTGAACATTTAGATCTCTGAGTAGTTGCATTTTTAAGTGGTGACATTTTCTAAACTGTTTTACACCACTTTATAGAAACTGTAGATCATTCAGACTTAAGGAACTATTTAGCTGTATCTTGGTTAGTATATCTGTAAAGTGCTAAATTATTTTCAAGCAGAATATTGGCATATAGGATTATTAGAAAGCATCTTAATATACAACTGGCACACTTAAAATGGCATTGATGCAATTAATCCCTTCACTTTGTTTGTTTTTGTTTGTTTGTTTTTTGGCAGAAGGGAAGTAAAGAGACTGTAAACACAATGATATAAATACACACAGTTGAAATAGCTGTGATTAAAGGACCATGAAAAGAAAAGAGGATTAACTCATCAATGAAATATCCACTAAATTAACCCCTGCAATCAATTTAACATAGCTGATATTAGCGCTCTAATCGACCATAGTGGCCGGCCTGCTGCAGTTCCCGGTGTTTCCCTTAGTCAGGGCCTCAGTGACAAAGACCAAGTGCCAGACTGCTGCTTTGCCTTCTATGTTGAACTGTGAATTGTTCAGAATTTCTGCATCATAGCCATTACGGGCCAGTCCCCCTTTCTATACTTTAACACTGAGATCTTCCTTTATTGTAAACTGAGCCAACTGACTTTTCCTTCTCGGTTTTCATTCCTTTATTTGGCAGTGGGACGACCTGCGGGGGGTATACGTGGGATCTTCACCTTTGCATGCAGTGTGGTAGGCCTGGTGGTGGTCACGTAAATGTTTGCCTGTGAAAGTTTCTTCTTGCAGTGTGTGTGTGTGTGTGTGTGTGGCAGTGCAGAGTGCAGTGGTTGTAGGCACGGAGTGCTCACGTGTGATAATCCTTGGGAGCCTGTGATTGAATCCCCCTGCGGTAAGTACCCTGCCTTTTGAAGTTTCAGTCACAATATTTCTAAGTGCTCTTATCGGTCACTGACTTTTAGTGGAAGTCTTTTAGTAATATGTTTATAAATAAAGACTGGTCTGAGCTATAAAGTTGTGCTTTATCCCTTTCCTCAGGTCTCCCATAGCCTAAATCACCAGATTTTCATATTAAATAAACAGTTTTTAATGGTGCACTGAATGTACGTCTCCTGCTCTTTGAACCTAAAGTTTGTGCTCTGTCACAGAATGGAAGTTGACTAATAATTATGTTTGCCTAATAAACCTGATATAGGGTGTTGCTGTCATTAGACCACTCCCCTTCTCATTACAGAGATGCACATCACTTGATATGCTTAATTGGTAGTAGGCTTTCGGCCTATACAGCTTGGAGTAAGACAACATGCATAAAGAGGATGTGATCAAAATACTCATTTGCCTAATAATTCTGCACTCCCTGTACGGAGGCCAAAAATATTCACATAAGATGGATCACAGAAGAAAAATATACCATTTAATACTTTATTTGAGAATGAATTGATTTGGGTCATGCAGCCCCCCCCCCCCCCCCCCCCCCCCACAGCCTCACTGCACAAACACTGTTCTGCAAGTGTATCAGCTCACATTAAAAAACCACATCATTCACGCCGCTTAGCCTCAGAGGCTCAGTAACAACGCATTAATCAGAAGGTACCACTGCAAACTGATGTGGGGTCAAAAGCATTTGTAATTTGAGGGTATGCCTGATTGTGAGTCCGCTAAATCAAAAGACAAAGAAGGAGCTGCTTACAAAGCCCATTAATCTTAAAATCTACACTTATGGTTGATAATGAAAGCCAAGACAATAGCAATAAAACATACCGCATTGAGATTAAAAGAAGGTAAGTGGGAACCGTATACCATTTGGGGTGGATTTAGGGTGTGGGTGAAGGAGGGGTAGGTGGGGTGGGTGGTTGTCTGGACCATGTCTTCCCTGGGGACAGGGGTTTTCAGGCTCATGTGGCCCTGTGTTCTGCCCTTCAGTCATGCTTGTGGGGTTGGTGCTGGCAGGGCCGGTGGCCTGCTGCCCCCGGGGCCAGTGCTTCACAGCAGTAAGGGCACTGACTGCGGCCTTCCTCTGGCTCCTTCTTGGTGGGCACATGGTCGTCCCTGCAGTGGACTGTCTCGGGTCTTCGCTCTGTGGTGGCTTCTGGTTGCCCGATGGTTGGGGCCCTCTCCATTTGCTTCTGATCCATGAAGGGGGTGCAGATGCATTTGCATGTTAACTTAACACTATAAACACAGGTGTTCATTGTTTTTCATGGTTATTACAGTTTTTCTGTCTGCAGGAGCTCCTGATGATTATCTGCTGTGTTTTTTTTTGGAGGCTTTAATATTATTTACTATTGCTTTACATGGTATCTCTGGCAAAGTATTTAGTATCCCAAATGATAAACTATTCTTTTGGTATGTGTTCAAATTTTCATTGGTTTTTTATTATGCTATGCTTTGTTCTGTATTTTGCCACATTTCATACCTTTTGTCTCTCTCTCCTTTTCCCTCCTTTGTCCTTTTGTTATTTTGGTCAGGTCTAGTGGTTATATGTAAATTTAGCAATAAACAAATGGAAAAAGATATCAACAAATAACTAAATAATAGCATTTAAGTTTCAAGGAAAGCCTGTTATCCAAAAGGTTCCTCTTTGCAAAGGAAATGTGTTTGGCCTAACACAACAGCCAGACCATAATTATGCTGAATTATGATGCCAGACAGTCGGAAAAGAGAAAAAAGAGAGAGGCATAATTTATTTTGTTACAGTAACATTTGTTTGGTGGGATATATTCGGCACCAAGAGTCCATCCTGTCTTTGAGGCTGGAAATAAACAGAAAAAAATGGATTTGAACTGTTTTAACAAAAACTATGTGGGCCTTTGCATCTCCATAACTGACTTGACTTCAGTGTTGTTGCTGATCAAGTTCGCCCTTTCATGGAAACAGTGACACTGGCTTCTTTCAAGCAATACATTAAAGAACGATTTGAGGAACACAGATCTCAATCTAAATGAAGATGTGCTGGATGAAAAAGACAAATCCATGGAGGCCATATCTTGCAACTTACAGGACTTATTACTTTTAATTTTTTTATGTGTTGACTTGTCAAGGGACTAAGGGTGGAAATTAACTTTGTCATAATCCTGCGTATTTACAATTTATGTTCATTAACTGTCCCTTTTTTAAATAAATAAACTCAAACTAAAACTCAAAAAACAGCAATTGAAGGCATACAACATACAACACCTTTCACAGTTCTAGGTGAATCTGTGATTGGGGGGGGGGGACCATTTGAATGATCAGTGTCATTATAGAACTACCACTGTTTGCTAAACAAAGGTATTAATAATTTTGAATATAAAATATTCAGACCTCTGATACAAATTGATTGATTTAATAAGTCACAGCTATATCTTATAAATGCAAAATAATAATATAATATTTAGAAGAAGAATGATAAATTTCCCAGAGAGGCCTTATTATTTGTTTATTTTTGTTTTTTACTAAAACTAAGATAATTCCAGCACAGCCTCTAATCTGTGGTTGAAGATGTAACATCAAGCATGTTATGAGAACTGCCTTCAGATGATCTCTGTCAGACCCAACATATAGTGTTCGTTAAAGAGCTTCTCTGTGAGAGGAAAAAAGCAGCCTATAGTGGATAAGACTGACTGCATCCTTATTTCCTACCTCCTTTTAAACATCTCACACACTGTTGCTCCATGCTAGTGTGAGTGAACTCCAGTCTTTGGAGGGTTAGTCTTCCTCTCAGTCACTCAGAAAATTAAATAAAATTACGAAAAATGTGAGAAACCCACTGAGTGGATGCTCAAAATATGCACGTTGCAAATTAAAGTGGATGTATGGCATATTGATTTATGTATCTGACTAATTGTTCGCATGTTTGTGTGCTTTCAATTCAAGCTGGAGACGCAGAGAGTCATGGGAGATGGGGACTTGTGGTGAGCAAGAAAACAGATATCCTCTCACTCATTTGTGTAAAGAGGGGGAGGTCCAGCTTATGTCATAAACCAATGAAACAGAGACAGTGAGGCAAAGCAGACAGGCAGGGCGCTTAAACCATCAAATATGCAGAGAAGCAGTTGAACACAGGCCACACCATGGAAGATTAATGCTACATTATTTTCCTTAAAGCCAGGACACAACTTCTTTATCTTCAAAGGTTTAACATCACAGTTCCAAGAAGGAGAAGAGTTGCTCTTTTTTCTCACGCTCAGGAGGGTCCAGTGATTTGTTTCAGCATGTGGGGCTGCATTACTGACTTCTTCACCTACGAGACCACCAAGTCTGTGGTTGTGAAGAGCTGGTCTGTGGGGATCATCAACAGGATCATGCAGCTGCTCATCATCACATATTTTGTGGGGTCAGTGAGTTGTTTGATTATTTTTGTAAGCATAAAAAAAGTTTAAAGCTGATTATTTCGAAGTAGAAAATTTTCAGATATCTGCTAATACAATTATTGATTTAACTGAGCTCAGTGTTGCTTTTTCTTGCTCCTGCAGCTGGGTCTTCATCCATGAAAAAGCTTACCAGGAGACCGACACAGGCATTGAGTCATCGGTCATGACCAAAGTCAAAGGCCATGGTTACCATCACAACCGTGTGATGGACGTGGCCGACTATGTCTTCCCTCCTCAGGTGTGTTACCTTCACATATATCTTTTTACACCACCAAGAACATGAACTTTCAACTCTTTCTTTTGCTATGCACAACTGATTTGGCACTATAGCATAGCATTAAACAAACTATAAATGTTTTGCTGTGTTTCAGGGAGCAGCTATGTTCTGTGTCGCTACTACTGTCATCATTACTGAAAATCAGTCCCAAGGACGATGCCCAGAGGTGAGAGATCTTTGTGTTTGGATCCCTTCATTACGCATCATTTACCTTTAGTGGACTCTCAGATTCTCAAACTTTAAATTAGAAGCTTTTTTTAAGTAGTGAAAACTGTAAAGACTCTTAAATTTACTTGTTTGCAAAAAAGAAAAAAAGGGAAATATGACCAAGGCAATCTGGTAGTCCAGGATTAAAAAAAGCCTTTATTAAAAGTGGCTGGACATGGAAAAAGATGCTCCTACACGTTGCGGCACACTGCCCTCATCAGGGTGACAAATCACTCATGAGGTCACAGGTGAAAGCTATAGGTGATACCAGGAAGTGATATCAAGACTCATGAACGAACAAGTAACTCAAATGAAAAAAGGGAAGAAAAGCAATCAGTAACATCAAAATGTGCTAAATAACAAGAAAATAACATGGGATGTGTTGCAACATTCTAATGATTCTAAAAAAGGAGAATAATCATTTTCTTCATTGAGGCCAGGATATGTCATCATGGCTTTGAGTTAAAAAAAAAAAAATCCAAAAAGTCGTACAGGCCGCTTCAGATGATTACCTTCCCTCTGAGAAATGTAGACCATCTCAATAGCCGTGACCTTAAGTGTTTTTGGATTGTCAAGATGACCAGCTTGTCTGTAATATTTAGTCATGCGATACCTGTACTTTGCAGTCTTGTTCATGTTAAAAAAACTCTCTCAGTTTGCATTTAGTGCGCCCCACATACACACAACACTCAAACTCCAGTCAGCTCTTAGGATTGTGTTGTGATCTGAACTTTTCTTGAGATGGTGGTGTGAATTGAGTCATTCTCAGAAAGTTGATATCTGTTTTTATTGTACTCAATACTCAATTTGAGGTTGTCATGAAGAGAAGTGACAAACTTGTGTAATTGTAATTCATTCTTATAGATGTTCATGGATGTGTGGTGACAATTATTAAGCGTTAATACCACTGAGTAATAAAAACAGAGCCGTCATCCTATTTTGAACTGGTCCTCGACATCATGTAATCATTTGTAAAACTAGAATATTTACAATTATTTATCATTACTATATTTATATATCTTTGTAAAACAAATGAACAGATGAAAAAAAAGAAATTCAAATATAAGTTAAATGTGTCTCTCTGTGTGTTTTAGTCTTCAAAATCCTTCAGTTGTGACACAGATTTAAACTGCACCAAACATCTAAACTCTGTTCTTGCCAATGGTGAGTCTGACTTCTTTCATGCATACTTTCACATCATGAACAATGTATTAACATAATATTATATATATATATACTATATATATATATATATATAAGCATATATGTATATATATATATATATATATATATATATATATATATATATATCTATATCTGCACTTCAGGTGTGGTGAAGTTGAAAACCTGGAATACATGCAGGGCAGGGTTCCCTGGGACATATACCCTGTAAATGTAAATGATTATGGGATCTAGCCAATGTGATACAACTTATTTTTAAAGCCTTGAGTTCAGCATTCAACCGCCATCAACTTAGTCTTGAGTAAGAAGTGACTTTACTTGGAGAAAAGAGTGGAGTGGACAGTGAACTCCGAACCTGATTTTAAAGCCTTAAATTGTTTTATTTATGGAATAAGCTCCCATAAATAAAATAACCACAGGCACAGTAGCTGGACCAAATCATTATTTTGTTATTTTTTATATCTAAGATAATATAATGCCAGGCACTATAGTATAATGCAAAAGTTTATACCTTTCCTTTCAAACTTCTGTTTGTGATGGAAAGGATAAAAACGTATTTTTACAGTTTCTGTTGAGAGATGCACAATTGACCACTCACCATTATAACTATCAGTGTCTCAATCGATAATCCTTAATCCAGATGATTTCAGTTTATGCCCTCTTCAGTTGAGCATCTAATTGAGCATCTTTTCCTATTTCATTTACCAGGCAAAATAACAGGTAATTGCATCGATATCTTCAATTCCACGGGTCGCTGTGAGATTGAGGGATGGTGTCCAGCTGAGAATGACAAAGTTGAAATGTAGGATACACACTCACAGATGTACAGCACTTGTACCAGATAACATTTACTTTTGACAGCAGCTTTAATTTTTGTCAACATCATCCATAGCAAACCCATGGATGTGGAAAACTTCACCATCTTCATCAAAAACAGTGTCCGCTTCCCACGCTTCAATGTCACCAGGTGGGCCCAAGTTTATGTGCAGATGCACACATTCTCAAACTCAAGTAAAAATGTTAAAAAAGAAAAAAAAAACATTAATTGATCATATTTAAAACAGTGACACAAAATGTTTTACCTTTGTTTAACAACTGAACTTGTGCTCTTTCAGAGGAAATTTTCCTTCCACAATGACATCTGATGATATCAAAAATGTACTTACAATCCAGAAACAAACCCTTTCTGTCCCATCTTTCGTTTGGGGGATATGCTGGACTACATTGGGCACAACAAGACTGAACTGCTACAAAAGGTTTGATTTGTCCCGAAATTCATCCTTCGCCCTGAGGCTTAACATGTTATATTGTTTTACACAATTGTCATGCAATGAAAGATAGAAACAAATGACATCATGTCCAAAAGGCTTGTCTAGATTTTATAATATTAAAAAAATAATAAAGAAACCATTATTCCTGCCCTTCAGTTGTTCACTCTTCACAGATAAGAGAGGGACTGGTGTGCTGCCTTTAAAAAATGTATCTAACTGGAAGAACTTGTATTTAACTCTAATAACTTGTATTCACCATTAAATTTGACTTTGCTTCAGCTTGCAGAATGTTAACTCTTGCACAAACATCATTTTAGCACCTAACTATTTGTAAAGATTCTGTAACGGCAGTCTAGCCAAAGACAGAAGTAGCTTTTCCTTTGTGTATGCTTTCACCACCACAAGCCATCCTGCTTTTCAAAGTAGTCGCAGTATTCACCAGTTGTACGATCTAACCTTGATCAGCTTGAAGCCTTAATGTGGGTTTGTCTTTCTCTAAACTTTTTCTTCCAGGGTGGAGAAGTAGGAATAAACATTGAATGGAAATGTAACCTTGACCGAGATATTGAATACTGTGTGCCCAAATACTTTTTCACAAGACTCGATGCCCCGTTTAAGCAAAATTCTGTCTCCAAGGGGTACAACTTCAGGTACAGAAGTGAAGTTATCTAAATTCATTTATTTTTGGGGATGTTTTCTTGGCTGTTTTTACTCTTTGATGACATTTTCGTTTTTTGAATCCAGGTTTGCCAAATATTTCATGACAGAGAATGGGACTGAATTTCGGACTCTTCATAAAGTCTATGCAATTCGGTTTGATGTCTTGGTCACCGGCAATGTGAGTTATGTTGAATTTTGTAGTTATTTATTTATTTATTAAAAAGTAGGGACCAGGCATATTAATGTACATTTTCATGTACATGTGTGACATTATAGACAGTGGCAAATGTCCATCTTTAGTCCCTAAGCTGGTAATGAACTTAAAAGCAGTAAAGTACAATGGCATAATACATGGACAACATACAGTATAACATAATATACTGGCATTTGTTCAGTATTGTTGTTTTTCTGTTAATCTCAATTCTATTAAAACTTATCTAAAAAAAGATGCCACTTGACATTTTGTTAACTTAACTTTAAAAAAAGATCACAAAACACAAATTATATATCAAAGTAAAAGTCAGCTTAATTGTCAATTCTCCACATGTATTACTAGAGATACAAAGGAATCAAAATTACGTTCCTCACCCGCCCCTGGTGGTGACAAGACACACAAATAAGACTAACATATCCTAACATTAGAAAACCTTAGCTCAAAAGCTAAAAAAAAAAAAAAAAAAAAAAAACTATAATAAATAAGGTGCACAGTAGTGAGAGTTAATATTAACTAAACTAAGATTAACTTAAAAAGCTAAAATAGACTATGCAAACAAAGACTTAAAATATGCAGAAGGAGGTAAGACTATGTCTTCACACTGTAAACAAATGTCAAAAATAGTAAAAAAAAAAAAAAAGAAAGAAATTAATTAAAAAGTGCAGTAGCATTCAGTAATTGTAGCAGTGGAAATTTCCTATTTGGACATTTGACATGGTGTGCAAATAGCAAAATAGTGCAAAGACAAAAGTGTAGAATGTACATATATATACACCATATACATATCATATACACATCATATCATACACAGTATAAAGTATCTATTTTTGGTTTTGTTTGTATTTTGATTTTAATGTATTTAGGTTTAAATAGCTGAAAGAGCCATCTTGGACGATGCTAATGAAATTGCTTAAAATGCTAGTGTGCTGCATATACAGTACTATTGCTAAACAACATGGTCATACAATTATAATAATAAAACAAAAAAAAAACAATTAGGTGTGGGATTTTAAAAAGATTTCTTTTCCTCTCTTTTAGGCAGGAAAGTTTAGCACAATCCCAACACTGATCAACTTGGTGGCTGCATTCACCTCCATCGGGCTGGTAAGATCTCTGATGGAAGGTCAGAATGTCATCATCCATTTACTGTCAGCTGTCTTCACTCTCTTTATCTGTGTTCTCAGGGTACAGTTCTCTGTGACATTATCTTACTGAACTTCATGAAAGGAGCAGCACAGTACAAAGCCAAGAAATTTGAAGAGGTGCTTTTTGTGTTTTTTTTTCAGGCATCATCCACCAGATTGTTTTATATCTAATGATTACATCAGACAGACTTGAATTCAGATATTCATGCATATTTTCCTGTTGGAATGTCCATCCAGGTGTCAGAGGCACAGATCCAAGCATCCCTCAGTTCCAGTCCTGACAGCCAAAATTCACTCAAACCAGGTATCAAGAGTTCCACTGACTCTGGAGCAATTTCCTTGCCCCCTTTTGACTGACTAACAGTCTGAAGAAATGGACACACCTCTGGCTTTCTCTTTCACTTATTGCCTTGCAAGACATCATCATTTTCACTTTTTGGGACTCTCTAGTTAGCTTTAGTTTGGTGAGTTTGAGAAGGTAGGAAAAGGAGAAAAACACTGCATTTGTCCTCTCAAATAAAGAACGACAAATGGGAATCAGAAGGAAAATAAATGGCTGGCATGTAGTTAACAGTTTATTACAGGAAAACTGGGAAAACCTTTGTTATCCTCCACAAGATTACCATTGAGGAGGATGGGTATTTAAAAAAATATTAACAAAACATTAACCTTAGAGTTAATTATAAAAGTGATGTTTTATTGTAAGCATTTTCATTTCACAGCTTCTCAACTACAATAGTATGTAACCTCTTGCCAGTAAAATTACTTAACCTGAATAAATTTCAATATTTCCTGCGAAGTTATTTAAAAAGATAACATTGTACAAGTGATTTACATATTATTTGATTGTGTTTCTCTGTTGTTATGTTCACATAACCAAATGCCCTAATAAACTGCTGAAGTGGATCGTCTCTTTTTGTGTCGAGATATGGTTAATTGTGTGTCTGTGTGAGTGTGTGAGAGAAGAGGGAATAGAGGGAAACATGTGTGCCTTGAGGTTTACAAATGGGCCATTATTAGTGCACTTCTGGGCGATGTGGCACAACAGGAAACATTACTGTAGACAGTGATGGATTGATTCCTCTTTTTAGAAGACAGTCCAGAAAGACTTCATTTTGTTTTTTCATCTGTTTTGTTCCCAGCAATTCATGTCAAACATTTACTGTATGCTCCCACTGCCAATGTTGATTTTCTGATTACGTTTGCTTGTGTATTTTTGTACTTTCACTTCTTTGTAACCCCACCTCCCATCCTGACTCCTCTGTGGACTGTTCAGCTAACTAAAAATATCAGCTAAAGAGCTTCTTAATGGTTCTGACAGTGATTTATGACAGGAGTTATCTGTGACGGGAGGTTTAGATCAGCTGTCAGCAGTCAGAAACAAGGACTGGTGCACTAATTTAATATAGTATAACCACGAAAACGCATTCAGCGGAAATGGTAGACTATAAAACAAAGTGCTCTGTCTCTGTAAATGCTGTTCATCTCAATACTGAATGACTGCTCGGTAACTGTCAGTGTGTCCATGAACAAACTATAAAACATAATATCACAAATGGATTTCCACATTTGAAAGATTTCTATTAATTTTAATTAAAGAGCGTAATTATAGCTTCACAATATCACATTAGAAATTTGTTATCACTTTGCAGGCTTTAAAAAAAATATTATGCATTTTTCACAAACTGATACAATTTTCTGAGGTCTTAATGAAATGTGTGTCGTGTTTTGGTGTGACATTACAACTCATCTAACACAATTTATGGCAATTAATTTACTGCAACAACTTTTAAAGCATGGAAAAAGCAACTTGCCCCTCTCTCTTCTACAAGGTGGGTTTAAGAAAACTCCTGAAGCTTGGAGATACCATGCAAACAGAAAAGAATCACACTCAGTAACTCCAGACACATTATCTCAAGGGGAAATACCATATAATTAAAAAAATGTTGCAATTTCCTCACATTGACTCCATAAAGGATGGATTTTATTATTGGTCCGTTCCACTCTGTTTCCAGTTTTAGTGGCTGACATTAAGTGCTGTTCCTTACATGGTCAAAAGTTAACCAAAGTTTGTGTCACTGAAGCTGGAGGGCAGATATTCAGTGACAAATTGCAAATCAGGAATTCTGACTGGTGTCATTCACTGAAGGCACACTGTCCCCGCAGTTGCTTAAAATGTTTAACTTGATGCTGCAGAAAGAAGAAACGCCACCCTTTTGGAAGGGCTATTATCTCAATTATCCCCACGGAAGTTAAGGATAGGCAGGAAGAAAGCCAACCACCCTGTCAGCCTTCTCAATTTGGACTATGAACGATTTATATCTATCTTGATGTGAATAGATTATAGTTGGCATAAGTTTGTAGCCAGGAAAGATTCCAACTCAATATCATCCACTCGAACCAGACTGACTTTATCCATCAGATACAACATAAGATCCCAACTGGTACATCTGTTTGACAAAGACTAAACAAAGGCAGTGATGGTGATTTTAGATGCAAAGAATGCCTTTGATTCTGTTCTCTCAAAAAAGTATTGAGAACATTTCACTCACAAAATAGTTTAATTGTAAATTATGTGTTTTTAGAACAACGTAGCAGTTTGAATAAGATTAACACAGACCTTTCTGACTCTTGTTTTGAAAAGAATAACAAGACCCTCTTCTTTGTTTCATTTATAGAACCGCTGGGTCATTGGATGAGGCAGAGGTAAGGAGTCAGGCAGCAGGGATCCTGGAAAATTATTTACAGTGACTGATGTTGCTATCAAGGAACGCAGGAGTGCGGGCATCCGCTGCACCCTCAAGTCCTCCCGGTTCAGTATGTTATGTTATGTTGTTTGTCTGATCTTGGACGGGTTGAACTGAAAGTCATCTCGTTGTACTGGTACGCTGGTTACAATGACAATAAAGGCATTCTGATTCTGATCAACCAGATTTGTAGAAATTTCTGGATATAAGTTCAACAATTCCAGAACACAGCCTCAAAAAACCTGAAATTTAACCTTCAGTGAGACAGAAGCAGAAAAAAAAATACATAATGTAGCTCCTTTAATAAGACTTTAAGCCTGTGGTTACAATACTGACTAAATATGCATGTTAGCACACACACTAGAGCATCTTTCTGTAACATGACACGCTGATAAAATGGTGAGTTCAGATACTGGAAACCAGGAGGAACAGTTAACTCAATTTAGTCCAAAGTTAACTTAATATTATAAATAAGTAATGGCTTATCTGCATGTATAATGAAAAAACAGAGTAAAAAAAGAGAAAGACATTTTTAACAAACAAACAGTGGTATCAACTTTGAATGAGTCTTCCTAAACAAACAAATGTAAAAAAAAAAAAAAAAAAAAAAAAACCATAAAAAAGACAAAAATTGTTTAACGACTCATCTCCTCACTGAATATCTGTCTTGTCTTCATCCGACATTTAGAGACTCCCATGATGCCAGAGAATAAACTTTACCCATATAAAATTTGTTCTTAATAGGTAATTACTTCAGGTAATTAGTTCTGATGATGATGAAGATTTTCACTTAAGATGAAGAAACTCTGTGACCATTCACAGTGACCTCTGCAAGCAAAAATGTTATCAGATTAGCAGAAAAAACGAGCAGCAGCCAATTAAAATCTGCTGAATGTCTCAGACCGTTAGCATCTCCATGTCTTCCCTGTTCTGAGGTTAGTTTCCATGACAACCCGTCAGGAAGCCCTCACCAAGAGACAGAATTATGCAGCAAGTCAGTTATATGTACAGTACACCAGGAAGTACTCCGCTGCGGTAAAGTGTGAGATGGATGGAGGACAAGCAATACCTCTAAAAAACTATAAAAGATGTCAGAAGAACATGTACAGCTGCAAACATAAAATACCAGTCAACAAAGCATTGTAATATTTCTGTGTCCAGCTGGAAATATTTCTCTTGTCTGTTTGACCATTCAAATCTTTCAAATTCTGTATTATTCATCATTGCAGTTTTACAGTCGCTATCTGTGCTTCCTCCCTGTATTCTTTCTCTTTAAAGCCAGAATCCAAGCAGGTAAAGTGGTCCGACGGGCTGGAGCCACCTCCTCTGTGACTGCCTGCTCCACTTCACACTCCAGCTCGGCCACAGAGTCCTCCTCTACCTCTGAGCCTGAATCCTCCTCTGAGTCTTCAGCATGCATGTCCAGGTCTGGAGATGATATGGTCACCACATCCTCCGAAAAATGAACCCGGCGGTTCTCCTCAACTCGCCTCTGATCCATGGAGGGATGAATAGAACAAGGATGATATAAGATCAGAAACTTAGAATGAAAGGAAGATTTCTGTTTCACATGTCTGACTGACTGTGAGGGAAACACTGATCATGGCAATTCACACAATGACTATTCCTTAATAATTCCTCTAATCTTTCAAAACTTCCATTTGTGGGAAATATTGTTGGATTGTAAAATTAAGAGCTACTTATTAAAGGTACAGTGTGTAAAGGATCAAAGGTCAATGGAAGAACAATGTGATATATAATTCAAAAATGCGTCTCTATTGACGTGTAATCGCTGCACTAGAATAACTGTTATGTGTTTATTTTCTTAGAATGAGTCATTTATATCTACTGGGGGGGGGCCTTGCTGTCATATTCGTCCACCATTTTTACTACGGTGTCCCTGAATGGACAAAACAATGTGTATGAAGTGAGAATCCTCTGAACATTAAAACTGCTGTACCAGCTTTATTTAATGGGAATTAGCTCTGTTTAGGATAAGTTATGCCTTAAAGCAACCCTTACCAATGTTGCATTCTTACACTATTTTTCTAACAGGGTAAAATGCTATGAATGAGGTAATGGAACTCTCAAATACAAGACAGACCCACCATTAATCAAAATAAAATATTATTCCAATCTCTAAATATTCAATGAAAACTCCAACCAATCCTTGAAGTGGGGTGCACCTCTAGGATTGTCCAACGGACCTGCCTGTCAGACCTTTGATTCTGCATTGGGAGGTGGAGGGAATGAAGGGGTGTGTCTTAGGAGTGAGGCGGGACTGTTTATATTCAAATAATCTTGCTGTGCTTTCTGAAATACAAGATCGGTAAAGGTTGCTTTAAAAGACATAAGAAGCAGTTACTCATAGTTCAGTCATAGTCAGCTACACCTGAGACCAATGGATCCACTCACAGATGAAAGCATCTTTATGTCTTGGAGAATTTTGGCCACTAACGGCCACCATACATTCACAACAGTGCTTGGAATATGAAGTAATTTGAAAGAAAACATCTTATCTTTAAAATACCCATCTTTACCACTAGATGTCAGTAACTCTTACACACTGACTGTACATTTAAAGTAATCTAATTTTCAAACAATACAAAAAAGACCCTTTAATTTAACAACACACAATTGCAGATAGTATGAATTGTGTCACAACACAATCATAATACTGTGCATGCAATAAACTTATATTGATACATGTAAAGGTGATCAAATTAAGACTTAATTTTTGTGTATCTTTTCTTTACCAGGTTTTTTTTTTCCTGAGCTATTTTCCCCCAACAAACAACTAATTAATCAGCTTTGCATGACAACAACATCAGAAAGAGATCTTGTTTTCATTGAGTTTTTTCTGTTAAATAAGGGACGCACAATATAATCGGCCCCCTATCGGTATTGGCCTATATCGGCCTTAAAACTGAGTATTGGACATCGGCCACCCCACCGATATTTAGCCGATCAGCCCGCTGTTTCTAAAGTCTAATGAAAAACAAAAACTTCTTCTTCTTCTTTAAAAACTTCTTTTTTACAGACTTTAAAACTTCTAAAGACAAGGAGTGGGAAAAAATATTTATACACTGAAATATCGCAATATTTTCATACTGTATGCTGATATATTGACATTTAAAAATGAATCGATTTAATCTCATGATATTTCATTGTTCTGTTACGAAATTGCGTGAGAATTCACAAACATTTTGCGATATTTTCATATGCTGATATCATATTGACATTCAAAACGCAGCATCGATCTATTTTACTAACAAAATCTTGCGCTATTACATCGTTCTGTTACAAAATCTCGCAAGAACTCACAAAATATCGTGAGGTTTTGTAACAGAGCGATAAAATCTCGCAAGATTTTGTAAGTAAAATAGATTAATACTGCGTTTTTTAATATCGATTTGATATTGGCATATGAAAATATCGTGATATTTCAGTGTATCAATATTTTTCCCACCCCTATTTTTCAAAGTGTCGGAAACGGATAACAAAACTGCTATTTGAAATGACTGCTTATTTTTTTCAGCTTTAATATCGGTATCGATATCGGTTATCAGCCACATGAGGTTTAAAATATCTGCATATCGGATATCGGCCAAAATTCCAATATCGTGCATCCCTATGTTAAATTTTTTAAATCTTTCTGTCACAATGACATATCTACAACACGACAAGGTGTCCCTGTGATCCACAGTATCTCACCCTTTTTGTCATCGTTTCCATTGAGGACTCTGCTTCTTGGGTCATGGAGTGTCTGAGGACACCCCGGGGTGCAGGAGCAAAAGGATTGGACAGTGATGAAGGCAGAGGGGTAGGATGAGAGTTTAGGGCGTACAGAGGTATGATGTTATCCTGTTGGGTCTCTCCTGATTCATCCATCACGTCGTAGCCAGTTAGGCTCATCGAAGATATGGACCCTGAAGTGCAGAGAGAGACAAAACAGAGTAAAGAGATTCCTGAAGAAAATGTGCTGCAAGTGACAACTGTTTGAAATTTGAGAGTAAAATTTCTAACTTCTACCTGCTTCTTTTCCATCGCTTATTTTCTCAGTTTGAAGTCTCTCATCTCTCTTCTGTGCCGACTGGTGTTGCCTCTTTCTGCTGGTCTGGATTCTGCTCTTCCCCGCTGAGCTGTGTGGGTTATCTGCAGGCTGCAAATGAAAACGGATAACTTTACAAGCTGATAATAAAGTTAAACTATGTTTTAAAATTCTCTTATAATTCAAATTGAATATCTTATTGTACCTCTGCAAATGATGACAGCCTAAATTGCAGTCCTTGTCCTGTCTCTGATTGTTTAAAACTATCTTCCATTGGTGCTGATGGCTCAGACTGTCTGTAAACGCACTGTTGTTGTTTTCCTTCTGAAATATCCATGCTTGCAAATGTGAAAGCCTGAGGTGATGACTGTGGCATGCAGAAGATTGTCCCTGGTGTTGACTCTGTACTCCTGAAACTCCACTGGCTGCTTCCACCTCCAAGCTGATTTAAAATCCCAGGTGACTGAGTGGAATTGCTTGGATTTGGTTGGATTTTGTGTTGGTTCAGCGGCTCCTTTAAGGGTGTCTGATTGATAGAGTTTGCTGAAAAGTTGGGGTTTAGAAACTTAGCCCACTCTTGACCCTTGACAATCTCCTCCAGCAGACTGAATGACCCAAGGCCGATCTCAGAGTCACCAGTAGATCTATAAGAAAGGAGAAAATAAGCTCAATAGGGGGCATGCATGTTGTGTTTGTGTGTGTGAGTGCATGTGAGAGAAGGAGAGATTATGATCAGGTGTATGGTTTTAAAATTCATTAGTTATATACTTGGTTAGTATGAAGAATTTGTCTTTCATATGGTAAAATTGTTTTTACTATGTGAAGCACTTGATGCTACTTTTTGCATAAAGTGCAGTAAATTTTCTTTTTACGTGACTGTATTACTTAAAATGACAATGAAATTAAGGAAGATGCTGTCCTGATGTAATTTCATCAAAGGTAATGATCAAAGCAACACTGTATCTTTTAAATAAAATGTAATAAATGGGTGATATCTATCAGTTCATGTTTTTAATTTGTAGAGAATGATGGCAACGACAGAATCAGTTAGCTGATTTTGTTGCTGATAAAATATTCTTAAAAAATAGTTTACATCCATGAAAATGAATGAATGAATGAATGAATGAATGAATGAATGAATGAATGAATGAATGAATGAATAAATAAATAGATAGATAAATAAATATCCTGTACAGACTAACCCCTCTGTAATGTTTCCGTTACCAAAAAAAAAAAAGTCTCACTGCATATATCACAGTATGAAAGTGTGACTGCATATGGCTGATGACAGCTGCTGTCAGTGGCATGGGTGTGCTTGGCACATTGGTAATTAAAAAAAGGGGGGGGGAAGTCACCATAAAGTTTACAGCTATGACTGGAAATAAATACCTTTCATATCTTAGTGGTATCTTTTGTTTGAGGAATACATACTGTACTATTAAAGGAAATGTAACTGAGTGGACTTTTAGCAATGCAGTACTAGCGTGGATGCGTTTGTAGCTTTTAAAGACAGTTTGTTGGTTTATTACCTGAAACTGCTGTCAAAAAAGTTGTCTTCTCTTTGCACAGGAAGTATTTTGTTGTCCCGTGCTCCATCTTCATCTGGTGAATTTTCTCTCATTAGTAGCTGGTTTGGGGTTGCAATCTGTGGAATATAAAAATTTCAGATTCTTTAAAGAATGTGTTCGTTTCATCAAACAGAAATAAGTAAAAGACAGCTAATTCACTCACTTGAGTTCCCTGCTCAGTCATTTGGTCAGCGGTCCCTCCTTCTTTGTCCTTTTTGCTCAAACTCCCTTGTCTGTCCTTCCACCTTTCCTTAATCTTCTGGGTCCACCTCCTTGTTTTATTCTCAGACGGTCGTTGTTTTCTCCTGCTGTTTGTTGTTCTTTGGCTATCTGGGACAATCTGCATATCTTTACTTTGTTCCAAACTTTCAGCTCCTCCATTTCCCATATGCAACGTTTCATTCTCTTGAACAGCTGTGTCAGCATCTGTGCTCTTTGTGGACCATAAATAGATTTTGGGGGTAAATCCCTGGACCTGGTTTGGTCTCATGCTTGAAACTGAGCCTGTATCAGGAGGGATGTGCCTTTTCACTGCAAAACCACCAAAGGGACTCACCCTGTCCTTATCAGTCCTCTCAACAGAAGTGAACTCAGAATCTTTTTGTGACTGTGCAGGAAACAGCGTCCCTGATCTTGTTGGGGTGACTCCCAGCCATGTGGCCTGTTCCAGCACCCTGCTTCTACCTGTGTCACCATCGGTGTTGATGTTCTGGGTGGGGAAGGACGTCAAACTCCTTTCCGGTTCACCGTTAACACCAAACACATTCACAGGACTGTTTACTTGTTGGAGGCTGGGTGCTCCTGTCCCAGCATCTTGCCTCTGTGTGGAAGCAGCTGTGGCAGATAAAGGTGTTTGCAGATATGCTTGCCCCTCTCTTCCTGGCTGGAGCTTCAGTCTCTGCAGCATGGACTGCAGCAAGGCCTGTGTGTCTGTTGGATGATGTGACTGAGACATCTAGAAACAAAACTTCTATGTATCAAAACCGGATAATACGTATTAAAAAAAAAAAAACAGCATGTGAACAATCCAGTGTATCCGGCTATACAGGCATGGGTTCCACGCAATGTTGTGATGTGTTGAAGTTGGACACCATGACAGAGGACATAACCTGGGTGAAAATCATGTTACCATTTAGATCAGCGTTTGTTAGCAAGACTCCTGAGAGGGTTGATTTCCTCTTTTTGTGATGATCCAGTCTCTTTCATCATGGGTTCAGTTTTTTATAACAATTATAAATCCAGGTCTACTTACAGATCATCTTCCTGTTGCCTCTTCTAATGATGGTGTCGTTTTGCCTCCATTCTGTTTATAATCCTCAAATTTTGCAGAAGGAATTTGTTTCTTTTTTGTTGTCCAGCACAAGGAGCCAAAAATAGTTCCTATTTCGTGTCTTCTTGTGTCCTTTTAAAGTTTTTCTCTTTCATTAAATGTCAGTTTCTGCTTGCAAAAGTTGCTTTAGTCACACCTCTTCTTCAGCAGCCACTTATATCAGCATTGATGGGAGGAGAGACGGTTCACGAGCGTTCCTCAGATCTTACGTACTGAAGGAGATCAACAAGAAAAACCAGTGAGGTGAGATAATTTTGCTTTGACAGTGACTCTCCCTCTGTCACTTTTTGTATCTCTCTGTCTGTCTTTCTGTTCGCCCTTCCTTCCTATTTCTTTTTTGCACTCACAGTCAAGCACACACCCTCTTTCTTCCCACTGTGGCCCTTAACTGGTAATTATAGACTCTTTTTTCGAGAGCAGCTGCTATTTACAGCATATGCCCTCAGATGTTCAGGTTTTTAGGTTTTAGATGTCTTGTTTGGAGTGAAAGAAAGGGATTGTAACTATCTTAAGAGCAGCCTAATTAATATAACTCTCTAAACTTTGTTTGCTGAACTCGAAGTAGGGTCCCTGAACATGAGAAGTTACTGGAACTTTGGGAAATACTTCCATGTTTAATATGGAATAATAATGGAATAATATATATATATATATATATATATATTATATATAATTAGCTTTTTCGTGTTACCAGCTAGATTTTTGTTTCTTTTTTTACACTTACTTTTTAAATTAACTTTTGACCCATGAATGAAGCTATCAAAATGAGTATCAAACAGATCACAATAATTTTTTTTATTTTAAACCGTTTCAGAAAATGCATAAACTGCAAGGATCACATCTAAAATCGGACTAAGCCTGACTGGGCCCCCAGGTGCTGGCCCAGGAAAAGACAATCTGACAAAAAGACAATCAAATCCTGACAAATATTAAAAGTAAACTGACTTTTACCTGGGTTAAACTCATATACCCATATACCAAAGTAAATGGAGCATATAATTTTCATCAATGGGATGTTCTACATCATCACTACCAAGTTCTTGCCTTAAAGCAACATTTATAAAGCATCATCTCATCAACTAAATTAACTAAGCGGGTCTTTCCAAACTATTTAAATTTTGTGAAGAGGGTGCAATGTAAGTCATAAAAGCACAAGGTGAGAGATGAGACAACTGACCAAAGTTAGATAGCCAATAATGACTATAAGGAAAAAATGAAAATAAGAAAATAAAATATATACATACATACACACACACACATATATATATATATATATATATATATATATGTGTGTGTGTGTGTGTGTGTGTGTGTGTGTGTGTGTGTGTGTGTGTGTGTGTGTGTGTGTGTGTGTGTGTGTGTGGATGTATATAAACAGCTATATTTGTTTAGAAATATAGCTGGAAAAAAAAGTACCCACTAGAAAAAGAGTGGTATACATTTGACAGCTCACTGCGCATGCTCCTAGCCAAACCCCCGACTCTTTCAGTTCCTGCCTCTCTGATAGGTCAATATTGCGGAAGCAAGTTATGGCGGCGTAAACAACGCGAGGCTCCGTTCAATTGTCGAATGGTTATTGTATTAGACTAGTATAACTTCATATAAAATATGATATCCGCAAGTTGATTTGTACGCCATATGCAAACTGTGCCGATCTAATTGTTTTACTTAATGGTGGTGCATGGCTGCTAGTTCTGGCTAACTTTTAGCCTAGTTTGCTAACTTAACTGATAAGTTAGTTAACAGAAATGCAGTGTGTCGTGACTGGAGGAAACGTGAAAGGTAACTAATATTTCTTGCTAGTCTACGTCTATGTTAAGCAAAAATATCAGCAAGAAAAATCAATAACACTTTTAATAACTGAGATGTGTATGCGTGTGTGCGTTGCGTGTACCGTCCAGTGCTGGCCAAAGCCATCCATTCTCTGTCCAGAATCGGTGATGAGCTGTATGTGGAGCCGCAGGATGATGGGGTGAGCTGCTCTGATGCTGGCAGATAAACTGCCACTTCTTCCTGCCATGCACAATTTTTTGGTTACTTCCTGTTGCTGCACACTCAGTGTCATTGAATGATGCTGATTTGTTATTCTCTCTCTCTCTTCTAGCTGGCCTTGCGGTCTGTAAACTCTTCTCGGTCGGCATATGCTTGCTTCCTGTTCGCACCACTATTCTTCAGCAGGTGCAGACTCTGTGTATAAGAGAGAGTTGGTGGTAGAGCGTTACATTTATGTAAAAAAAAAAAAAAAAAAATTAAAGCAATTTTTCATGTGTTTTGTGTAGATACTCCATTCCCACTGGGCTCAACTTCCGCTGCAAGATGGCAATAAAGGTGTGGGAGTAAGAGATGAAATGTGAAAGCTGTAGTCTGAGTTCTTTTATTTGCACCTATGTCAGTGGTTCACAAATTTCTTTTTTGTGATATACAACCTCCAAATTTCAAGTACCTCTTCATTAGCATCTAGCCTAATATACAAAACCTTTTTTACTTGCACAAGACCTAATTGATCTGTTACTGGCAATATTTGACTTGGTCATTTTGTTTTGTTCAATTATCGTGGAGTTAGAACTTATTAGTCAGTGTTAAATGTTCCTTGCCATATCTTAGTACCTGTGTCCTGTTCATATGCAATTACATGTAATGGTGGCAGGACTAGTTTATTATTAGGAGTATTTGTTTGTTTTCAATATTATTGCAGTATTTACTAAAGAGTTCCCATAGGCCTTTTTGGGGAAATGAAGTCCTTGAACCTGCTGAAGTATTAATCCCCATAGTTATGACTCACAGAAGAGAAAGGGAAATATGTGAAGTCAGAAATCTCCTTGCCGTTTTCAACTTTGAATTTTGTCTTTCCTGTCGTGTTGTTACTAGAAGGATGTGGTGGTAATTGGTGTTAAAATTTAGTAAAACCTCTAAACTTCCTCCGAACAGCTGTAGATCATTTAACAAGGGTAAACATGCACCATTTTCACAGTTGTACAGTATATGTGAAAATGTTTTGCAGTAGCAGTTTTGGAGATTAAAGTAAAATGTACACACCTCAATTTTTCTGTGATAATTATGAAAGCTACTTGCATATTTTACTGCTGATCAACATTGTCAGTGTCCTTTTTCTATTGTTTGTTTATTGTTTTCTTCTTCCCTCGGTCGTCTTTATGCACCAGAGTGTGCAGGCGGTTTTCAGATCTCTGGCAAAGTTGGAGAAGACAGTGGAAAAGTGTCACATTGAGCTGGATGAACAAAAGAACCGTCTCACTTTCACCCTGCACTGCAAATATGGTAAGTTTTTTACTTCTATCTCAGATAGTTTACTGTATTTTTTTCCTAATTGTAGCACATTCTGTATTTAATGCGTTAGACTGCACAGTTTGTTCTTGTATAACCTGAGTTTATGTGAGGGGATTTTTTCTGCAGGGCTCTTGAAGACGCATAACCTGTCTTACCAGGACAGTGAAAGCTTACAGGCAGTGTTTGATAAAGACAGCTGTGCCAATGTATTCAAAGCCCAGCCAAGGTATACAAATCTGTCTTTAGACGTATTATGAAAATAATTTGCCTGTAAATACCAGTATTTACAGTCTGTCTTTTGCTTATCTTGTGTCTGATGATGTTCAGACTTAGTGGATTTTTCTTGACTAATTTAACATTTGGACAAGAAATAACAAGAAATGTCTTTTAGATCATTTTTTGTTGTCCTTTGTGTTCAGGGTGCTGGTGGACACAGTTGTTCACTTCCCTCCATCTCTGGAAGAAATAACTGTGACAGTGAGTGATGAACGGATGTGGGTCAGGAACCATGTGGAGGATGAAGCCGGTGACAAAACTTTTTTTTTTCTTTTAATTTTGCCACTCAGCAGTTAGCATGACAAGTAGGCAGAAGTTTCAGGTGATTTTTTTCCGGTTAATTCAGCAACAAACCACAAACTGAACCCTTATGTGTTGTACTGAAGAAAAAAAAAACAGGATGGATAAATAAGCTCAGTGTATTATTTAAATTTACTGATCTTACCTAAAATTTTTCTTGTTTTGCATTATGGAGAATGATTTAAAAAAAGAAAAGATTTGCAGTTTCCTTTTGAATTCATCAGTTTATTTATGTTTCTCTTTGTTTGTCTTTTTTTTTTTTTGTCCTCCTTATCAGAGCGGTCCAAGGCCATGCTGACAGAGCTATGCCTAGCTTCAGATGAGTTTGACCATTTTGCTGTCAAAGTTCACAACAGCATCACATTTTGTCTGAAGGAGCTGCGGGTGAGACACAAAGAACAGCAGAATGGACAGAACAGGGTTGAGTTATTGAGTGATGAATGTTCTTTTGGGGCAGCTGTTTTTTAGTTTGATTCTCTTTCTTCCAGGGTTTGCTGTTGTTTGCAGAGCCCACCGGTCTCCCTATCTCTATGTATTTTAATGAACCAGGCAGGTGAGCATGCTCCTTTTCAGATCATAAAAATTGAGCTCATGTTTTTTTTCACTTTTGTGTACTCACATATTCCTTTTGTTGTGTACGTGTTTGTGTCAGCCCTGTTGTACTTTCAGTCACAGACACGGTTCTGGAAGGGGACTTTGTGCTGGCCACACTTTCAGATGATCCAAACCTTCATAAAAACAACAGCAGAGGGTAAACAAACAACACTTAAGTGATAAAGGTGCTGTTAAAGGCATTCATCCAAGCTGGATTCCTTGTTTGCCTTTTGAAATGTGGAATATTATGGAAGTTATTAGTCAGTTTCAGAAAATGCCTGTGATGAAACTAAATGAATGTACATTTTTTTTTCTTCCTTTAGCTAGTGGTGTCTTTATTTTGGTTATAGGCAGGGAGTTCTCAGCATTTAACCTGCCATGCCCCCTAGTGGATACTGCAAGCATACTATAAGTGTTTGAGACTACTTAATAAAGACCTGTTAACTGTATACACCCCATCACCTCATGGGCTTTGCATAAACAGTTTTTTCAGTTGTCATAGGTGCTGTTTGTGGGATGGATGCTGCTGTCGGTACATCTGTGCGACAATAGTAGAGGGCAAACTGCTGCATTATTAGTCTGTGGATACTTTATTTATGTTCTTCATTCTCATCAGTCTCTCTGATTTTTTGCACCTCAGAGCGCACACACAACCACCACCCCCTCTTGACGACTTCATGAATGATGATATGGATTCCTACCTAATCGCCATGGATACCAGTATGGCACCAGGCCCTTCCACCGCTGAGCCACCTTCATCCTCCTCAGCTGCATCTACAAGTTTAAAACAAGCGACTGCAACTACTCACAGGACAAGAACACACAGTAATGAGGAGGAAGAAGAGGTGGAGGAAGATCCTGAAAGGCCACCCAACAAGAAGGTATGTTTTTTTTTATTTTTACGGTTCATTTAATGATGTTATGCTGTTATCTTTTCCCTCAGACACAAACGGCAGATTTTATCAAAATGAAGATGGAAATATCACATAAAAGTTTATTCTATTGCACCTTTCAACAACACTCAAGTTGACCAAAGTGTTTTACATCACATTAAAACTGGGAAAAGTTTAAAAGAAGGTATCAAAGTAGTAAAATTCAAAGGCCTGTTTAAATAAGTGGGTGTTGATGTTGGCTTAGAACAGAGGCAGGTCAGTAAGCAAGCGTAGCTTTTGGGGGGAGAGTATTCCACAATGTTAGACCTGCCACTGAGAAAGCCTGACCCCCCCCCCCCCCCCTCCCCCACTGCTTGCACCTGGATCGAGACACCACCAGCAGATGTTGACCAGCAGAACGTAAAGCTCAGCTGGGCTGGTGGGTTTTTAAAAGCTCAGACAAATAATGTGGTGCAGGGCCATTCAGTGCAGCTTAAACTGTTTCCTGAACCGAACTGGGAGCCAGTGAGAGAGTTAAGGCCAGGTGTGATGTGTTCATGTCTACGTGTATTGGTTAGAAAGCAGGTGGCAGAGTTCTGAACAAGCAGTAAATGGGAGATGCAAATTTGATTGATGCTGTGATATGAAGCATTGCAATAATTGAGCCTGGAACTAGCAAAGGCATGAGCAGCCTTCTTTGTCTTCTCATGACATAAGGCTGAGTTTTAAAATCTTTTTGAAAATATATATTTCAAATGAATTGACTTACACCAAGTATTCTGCAATGCCACAAGCACAAAGATGACAGAAATTATGTTAGAAATAGCACTTTCATTACAGTGATATATGTAAAATGAATGCGTAGATAGAATTAAGTAGGGTCTAAAAACCTTAAAAGAATAACCAACACAGTTTCAGATTAAATCAAGTGTGACATAATTGAAAACGTAGCTATACAGTCATCCTCAATATTATTCATACCCTCCAATTAAAGTAGGGAAAAAACAGCTGTCGGTGAAATAAGTTGAAATCGACAAAAATAATAATGAATAAAGATTCTGTGAAAATCTTGACATTGATTTTGAATTGTGGTTTGAAAGAAATTTAAAAAACAGACACAAAAAATAAAACAAGTAAACAAGCATGATGGGGCTCCAAAGTTAAAATTTTGTTGAGCAACACTTTGAGGCAATCACTTCAATCAGGTGTTTTCTCTAATGTTCAAAAAGACGTCTACACCTGTTGACAGGTATTTTGGGCCTCTGTTCATGAGAAAGGTGCTCTAATGGGTCTGGGACAGTTTTGTGTTTTGTTTGTTTTTTTAAATTATTATTTCGAACCACAATTTAAAAGCAATATTTTATTTCACTAAATTACAATTTAGTAAATTTCTATTTAAAATTAGTTACTTTAGTTTCTTGTTATTTGAATTACGTTTGTGAATTTAGCCTTTTCTTCAATTGGAGGGTATGAATAATTTTGAGGACAACTCTATGAAGTAAGTTTGAGGTTTCTCATAACTACTTCATATAAGCATCGTAACCTCATCTTTGAACACACTGAACCTCAGTTGCTGAGCCTACTGTGCACTACGAGGCTTGACTCAGTTTTATGTGCTGCACAGTGCACAGATTATTTATAGTTATAATCTGCATTTGCTCAAGGGCCCAATGATGCAGCAGTGGTGGGCATTTACGTACTTTCCAGCATCGGTTCCTCTGCACCCTCCATGTATTCTGTTTCTCTTATGGGGTAACAATGTCCAAGGTTCTTCAAATGGGTCTATTTTCAGTGTAAAATACAATTCTATATTTGTTTAAGCATCGTCAGTCTGGGTAAAATCATGACAAACCCTAAGCTGCTCTAAGGAAGCAACCTGAACGATACACATGTAAACTGTATGTTTCAGGTTTTTGCTTTCAGTGTTGCTGTTGGCAGATGGGAGTAAAGTGTTTGAGGAATAAATACCTGACAGTTTGTGTTCAACATTTTAGGTGACACCAGTTTTGTCTTGTCTTTCCTTGCCACAGTTCCGCTCCCTGTTCTTTGGATCAGTGCTCCCTCCATCTCCTCAGATGAGCACACAGCCGGTGACAACTCAGGAAGTGCTGGCCAGTGACAGTGAAGATGACACTGAAGCTCTGTGACAGTCAGACATGGACAAACCTGAATGTGGGTGACTGTGAGAGTGCTGTTACACCATGACACCTGGACTACTTGAAACTGAGGAAGTGGACATTTTGGATGCAACTTTTTAATTTGTATTGGCCTGTGCAAGTGTTACATGGATCTGGTTTGATGCACAGCGGACAGTTCTTCATTTTGGATTCCAGTCGCTGGATTATAAAGTTCATGGTGGATTTAAAATCGGAGATTATGGAAACTTTAAACTTGAAGCACTTTGGAATCTGCGCGGTTTGTTAAGGAGATGCAGGATTTCAATCCCACCAAATAAAACAAACTTATTTTTCAACATATGTAAACATCATTTATTATTTATTTACATGTTAAAATGTATAAACCCATTTGAAGTTCAAACAAGTGTCTCAACAAGGAAGGCAGCGACATGTGGTCTGAAATCACATTTGTCAAAAGTACGAGTCTGTAAAAGAAGCAGAATGTCTGAGTGTCTGTGAGCCAGTCTTTGCTGGGTGAACATCACTCTGTCTTCTCTCTCTGCCCTTGAAAGCTTTTACCCCTCGTCTGTGGCTTCCTCCTCTCCTTCTCCTTCTCCAGCGCCTTCTCTTTCTTCTTTTTCACTCTCTCCTCCTCTTTTTCCCTTCTTTCACGCTCCCTCCGCCGCCTCCTCCTCTCCCTGGAGCTCAGTTTCTCCTCCATTTCTTCCACAACTGGTTTGCCTGCCTCTGTCCCGTCACTGAAGTCTTGAATCAAGATTTTTGGCACTTGCATTTTAGGCGTGCCCTTAGTCTTGGTGTGTTTGGGCTGCTCTCCTCTCAGTTTGCGGAAGAGACCAAAACGTTTATGGGTGTCGGGATGCTGCTCCTGCTGCACCGCAGCATCCTCTGCTGCTTCCACAGGAGCTGTTTCCTCTGTGTTAACTGCTGCAGGCTGAGAGTCTGGGGGATCAGGGCTGAACTGTGATTGACTAGTTTTCTGTGGGACGGTGAACAGGTCTTCAGAAAGCCTTCGGGTTGACCTGGAGCCACGTGAACTGGAAGATTTGCGCACACGGAAGTCCCCAGAAGACCGGCTGCTGCGATTCCCAGAGGTTTGCTCTGGGCTGCTGTTGTGGGTTTCAGACTTGTCCTCGGCGAAGTGAGAATCTTTGACTTGAGCTTGTTTGTTGTCATCAATACAATGATCATCTGTAGACTTGGTAGAAGTGAAGACATCATCCTCACCGACTGTGTTTTCTTGAACATTTTCTGTTCTTTCTGCCTCCTCAGCACCCGCAGTGACCTGGCTTGTTACTTGTTCAGAAGCTTCTTCCACTCTTGAAGCAGCCTCTTTTTCTACAGAGTCTCCACTCTCCTCATTTGTTTGTATTTGGGTTTCTTCTGTGTTTGTTTGATCACAGCTACAGGCCTCATTGTGCAACTCTGTGTGTACTTTATTTTCAGTCTCTTGCACTGGCTCAACTTCTGTTCCAACAGACTCATTTATTGTGTCTTGTGCAGCTGCTGCTTGAGCCTCAGTCTGTGTATCAGCTGTTATATCAGAGTCCTCTTTTTGTTGGATGCATTCAGATGAAGATGCTATTTTCTCTTCTGTCTTTTCTTCTGTATCTGAATCTGTGTGTTTTTCTGAGTCTGACTGTGTTATTTCAATGGAATCATCCTGCTCGGCTACATTCTCACCTGCTTTCTCTTGTGTCTCTGTCTGTACATCAGTCTCTGCCTTTATTTGGGTGTGGTGCTCTTCTGGCCCTTCTATCTTTTCTGTTTCTACTAATGACTCTGTGCTGTGGTATTTTTCCCCAGCTGGATCTTCCTCTGTCTCTCTGATTACATCTTTCAGCTCCTGTTGCGTGTCTGTAGTAAGATCTTGGACTTGGACATCTCTGTCAGTCTCAGAGTCCAGACTTGTCTCATTTCTTGCCTCTGAGGCCTCTGTGTCCGCGTCCGCCTGAAGCTGTTGCACAGTTTCAGTTTCTGTGGCCTCCACAGGTTTCTTATCCGCTTGTGTCATCAGCTCTTCCCTTGAGTCAGTATGTATTTGCGTCTCCTCCTCTGTGCTCGTCTCTGCTGCTGCATCTGTTTGTATTTTAGTGTGGTTGGCCTCTGCAACAGTTGTATATTCATCATCTGCCGCAGGTTTCTCCGTCTCCTCATTTGTGTTTTTAATATCAGTTTCCTGGCCATTGCTCCTGTGACTTTGTTTCTCCAGGACTTGCGACTGGTTTGCCTCGTCCAGCTTTTCTTCCTGCTCACAGGAGGGTGCAAGATCAGTAGGCTGGAGAATGGTTTCATCAGTCTGCACTTTGGCCGGACATGATTTTGTTTCCTCTACCTGCTCTGAGAGCATTTTGCTATCTGTCTCTTTGAGTTGGTTTTCCTCCTTGTCAGATATTCCTACTTCCATTTTTTCTGTCTGTTCTAATATTTCTTTTTCTTCTGTAAGCTCTGTTGATATGTTTGGGATTTGGGGTTCGACTAAAACATCCTTCTGTTCAGTTTCATCTGCTAGTTTTGCCTCACTCTTTGGTTTGAGTCCTTCTGCGACCACATCCTCCTCCTGGATGCCCTGCACATTCTTAAAATCTAAATCAGTCCAGCTTCTCCAGTCCTCCTTTGCTCCCATTGAAAGATGCCTCACAACTCCGCTGCCGCCCTCCCAGTCACCAGAGCTCCCCTTTCCTCCTTTCTTCCACTTCTTACGAAGGAGGGAAGGCGACAGTGAAAGAGTGGAGGCAGAACGTGCAAGAGGTACGGACAGGTTCCCTTTTTCTCTCTCTTTCCTCTCCTGTTCCTCTTCGTTCTGCCGAGCTTTCGCCCACACCATCCTGTAACCATGGCAACGACCTCTGGGGTCAAAGGTGGATGAAGGTCTGTCCTGCCTCCACTTTTTTAACTCCTTCTCTGTTCGCTTCTCCAGGTCTTTTGTTGAGAGAGGCACTGAACACACCTGAAATGAGAGCAAAACTCTGCTCAGGTACTTGTTTTACTGCCATGTCCAAACTTTGGAGTACCAAAAAAAAAAAAGGAAAAGAGAACTAACATGATCATTTCCAGACAGATACTTTTTGTGTCTTTTTATGTCCTTCCTAAAATGTTACCTCTGCTACGAAGGCATCGTCTTCCTCCTGGACTTCTTCCCTGACCCCCCTCAGCCTCTCTAGTGTCTCCATCTGGCCCTGACACTGCTTCCTCTGGTCGGCCCGCCCCAGCACCCGCCGCACCAGAACCACCGCCACCTGGAGTAGCACCCGCACACCTAGAAGAAGAGAAAGAGGAGAGAGATGTGGCCCCCAGAGAGGGAAGATGTTTATAATAGAACAGAACTGTGCTATTCTTATTATGCATTTTTTTTTTCTAAATGTTGGATTAACATATAAAGAAAAAGACACCATAGCAGAAGAAGAGGTCCCAGACTCGGAGAAGTGTGTTGAACGGCAAGTGACGTGTGAACAGACACATCAGCCAGTCAGTGGCAAACATGAGGGGCTCCACTCCGTGCTGCTGGAGATGTTTATGTACAGCCGGACACGTCTTCTTTAAAACCCAGGTCAGCATGGCCGCATCAAACAGGACTCCCTCCTACACAACACACCACACCCCCTCAGAGAACCACTCTTCACCTACAAAGCTCATTATTGCCTAAGTGGCTGTGAAGTTATCATCATTTAAATAAGTCAAAAACAGAAGAAAAGAAGAAAAATCAACTCTGGATTGACTGTCCAGACGTATGTGTGAGCTGTAAAAAGTGTGGATGAGCTCACCAGCAGAGGGCTGTAGTATCCAGGCAGGTACTGCTCACTGACCTGGACCAAACACCAGAAAGCCTCCTGCCCGCAGTAAACAAGGTGATAGTTAGATTCCACGTAGCTCAATTTTCATGACTGAATATCAGGGATGACTGTTAAAATCATTATAGCTCCGAAAATGTCCGAGCAATGGGACAGAACACAAAAGAAAAGCTATTTCAGGTTAAAAGGGGCTTTAATTGTTTTTCTGAATTTATTTCAGGTGTATTTTAGATCTACAAACATTATATTATAATGAAACATATAAATATATATCATAAACCTGAAAATGTTTACTAATGAAATTAAATTAATTAAATGAAAAATACTTTTTTAACCCCTGAAGGGGAATTGTAATATTTATTTATAATAACATACAAATAATGACGTTAAAAAGAATATCAAATTAAACTAAAACAGCATCTTCTCCAGACAAAAAAACTCTACATGCTTCCAAATTTTTTTTATCTTGCACTTAAAATTAATCAGTGTTTATAAATGTGTGTAATTTCAAAATCTTTCCATAGAATTACTCTACAATCATTCTTTAAGATTTCTTTTCACCAGATAAATAAAAACCCAAAGTTCAATCATAAGGAACCACTTGAAAAGCACTGCTGCTAACCGTCAGAGCTGAGACAATGGAGGAAAACATAATGAGTTCAAAGTTTAGCTTAAGTGACCTTATACCCAAAAATATCATTCTATAATTCAGACTAGGGATTTTTAAAGTGTGGGAGAGTTGAAGCGTCCCCTTTGAGTTAGGAAAAAAGTCATCACATTCTCCACCTCATGATTTTGCTAAATTGGTAGTTGTGTATAGAGTCATGATTATATTGTGTAATAATCCCACACACATTTGGCAAGGGAGCCAAAATAACCACATATTGCTTACTGACATGTCCAGACTGCACTAAATACATAAAAGATCAGTCATGTGTGTCTTATTTCAAGGGAAGCTATTGGATAAATTCCCCAGGAACAAATATATTTGAGCTTTATGACCAAATCATAACTTTTAATAACTAGTGTAATATTTCCGCCTTTCTTCTGAAACTATTTTGAGCCCACTCGAGAAAGACTGCAAACCTCTGAACTACATTGTCTTTTATTTTTAGATGGTTTTGCAGCCACTCTGCAGGACAGAAGGGTGTTATTCACTACCTCAGCAGGCATGTTCATGAGCAGCACCGCGGCCACCGGCCCCTGTGCCTGGCAGTAACCCTCCTCTGGCTGGTACTGAGTGTAGGCTTTCAATACCCGGAACAAGCCACGCTGCCTACACACACACCACAGCGATTAACCACACAAGAACACAAAATATTAAGGGCAAGTGTCAAGAAACTATGCAACTACACCTCATAAGTTCAAAACCTTTTCTGTATTATAGACTACGTTAAGGAAGAGAGAAAAAAACTAAACATTCAAAGCCTTGCCTACCCATGTCCATCCTTGGAGAGGAACATCTCATGGAAAGGGAACTGTCGGTCCAGGTCTCTCTCGATTATATCCACCCAGCTCTGCAGACCAGGCTGCGAGTCCAGAGACTAGAATAATAGAGTGTTAGTCTTTAAAGAGCATGATGACTACTTAACCTTAATAGAACATCGTTAATGGTGATTATTCTGATGTAAAATGTCAGAAAATGACTATTTTTACTGTTTTACATAATCCAGGCAAAGATTTTCAGGATTTTGTAAATAATGTCATTAGGGCTGTGCAATTAATCAAAATTTTGATCATGATTTCAATTTTAATGTCAAACAATCTCCAAACTCATATAATCGAGTTGAAACAATTTATTGGCCATTTTTCTTTACACGATTTCTGAAAGTTATTCTAAAGTTCAAATTAATTTTGGTGGCTTCTCACCTGTGCAATTTATTGGGTGTCATTTACAAAAATGTTAGATTTAGAATGTTGTAGCATTGCACTAAAGCTTAAAGTTTAGTTTGGGATTTTTATTTATTTATTCATTTGAATAAAAATGAGTATATTTATTTTATTTTTCAAATATAGAGAAATATAGAGAACAGCTGGACAGTTTATTTTGGATACATTTATGTTTTTCTATGCCTTATTTAATATTTAAAGTATATTTGTTTTATTCATTTAATGTTTATTTATTGCAAAACAGCTGTAAGGTACATATTTATAGCCTACATTTTTTTCAATTTCAACGTTTTGCATATATTATCAATAACAAACTGTTTTTAACAAAGAGAAAAATGCTAAATAAATGCAATGTGTACCTGAAAATAACCGTTTTAATAATCGTGATTTCAATATTAACCAAAATAATCGTGATTATGACTTTTTCCATAATCAAGCAGCCCTAAATATAATTTAAAAATCACAAATTACACAATATTGTTTGCAGCAAAGCTGTTTTTGATCACTAGAAGGCATTCTAGTGTTAGCTTTTCTTGCCTCGTAGAGATTTTTATGTTGTTTCATTCTGTCAGTAGCTCCACACAGCAGAGGCCAGCACTTCGCCCTGAGCGAGGCAGGGATGCCTTTCTGACACTGCACCTTGACCTGAAGAGGAATCACAGACCCAGGATCAGCTCATAGTAGTCATTCACATTTTTGGATTTGGGTGAGTTTGGGTGTTTATTTCTGTTACGTGTTTAATTCATGTGACCGAGACAGCACACACCTTACTGCTCTTCCTCAACAAGATGCGTTCCCAGTGCCCCATAATATTTATCCACTTGGCTTCCCTTTGCCTGACCAGCTCTGGAGGAGGACCCACACTCCTGACACAAAACAGCACACAAAACAGCAGATTAACTTCTTGATTATCACTTTGTTTGATAAAACATTTAACATCATGCTACTTTGGACCTTTAAGTCAGACTGCAGGGCTGCTGCATTTGCTTTCTGTTTTCATCACTGCACAGAAGCACCATGCTCCGAAAAACAAGACAGGAAACAGGAAAACCACACGCTAGCAGTTTAACGTCTCCATAGCAACTGGTCAGGATGTTATCAATGGGGAAGGTGCGAAGATGACAGGTAGCACTGTGCTCGGCCCATCTTATTCTGATTTGATAGTGCTTAATCTGCGAGGATTTCTGCTCAGTTGTTTCACAGCCGACATATGAACACATGGGCTGATTCTGTAAAGCATGACTTAAGGAATTATTAAATGTACTGCTGCAAAAACTACAGTATAGTAAGGTAGTTTAAGTAGTTTTCTTTGTGCAACATAGGAGTTTTATTTTTGCTCTGTACTCTGTCTGTTTAGTGTACTGATGAGGAATACCAGGTGTAAGCAATCAGTTCTAATTGTTACTTCAGTTGAAGTTGTTCAGCATTCTGTTATATCCTGCTTTATGATCTCTTTGCTCAATCAAAAAGTGCAATTGCACGTGTATTTTCTTGAATTTATACAAAATTAGAGTTACTGGGCTCCTTGATTAAGATCACTTATTGCAACTGTAATGCTTCCTTGTAAACAAGGCTTTCTTTCACTCTTTATCTGATGCATTTTGCCTTTGTTCTGCCTTTCTTTAGTCTGCATATTTTTAGAGTGGAAGCTGCAGCTTTCCTGTTAAAACCTCGCTAGTTATCTCTATTTTATTATGAAAATTAATTTATTTGCCCTGTTGGCTCAGTGTCATTTCAGTACTGGTCTTCATACATGTGGCCTCTTCAGAACTTCCGGGTCTTGCCAAAGAAGAAAATGTTTTTGTCTGTGCAGCCCCCCTTAAACACTTGCCATTCACATCAACTGCGCTTATGATGGACTTTTTCAACTCTCAGGAGAACAATCTGATTTAGAATCAGCTTAACTGGAAACAACTGGATATTGACTAATGATTAAGGCAGCATTAACTGTACCACACTGACCACGGTATTTACACAATTACTCAGGAATGATTGTTAAATAAACAGATCAGAGTGATGGAAACATGCACATTTAATATAGCTTTATATGGTTTTAACTGCAGCTGAAAATCTTAAGTTATGTATTCCAATATTATTGATTTTCAGGCTATTTTGTTGCACAATCAAGGGAAATTATTCTACATGTTTGAGTTTTGATGTCTGATTAGGGTTTATGAGGTATAAAATCCACCTCTGAACCAAGTCATCTTCCCAATCACCTTATTTGTCTGTTTGTTTTATTAACAATAATATCTCTAAATAAAATGGTGTCTGAAGAGAGGCTAAAAAATACTAAAAGCGTATACCGGGTTTTGATAGCAGCGTCTACCTCACTGAAAACAGCCACTAAACAAAAGGTTAGCGTGGATGTACTTACCCAGCTGTTGATCCATTGGTCAGAATAAAGCCAAACCGGTCTGTCTCTGGTTCAAGGCTGACCTCTGACCCCGCATCAGAGCCAGAGCTGTCCTCTTCAATGGGGTTCCTCTGAACTTGGCTGGGTGGATTCAGCATCTTTCTCAGACGGAGGAGGAGGCTCTTATTGTCCACTATTTAACCACGTATTCAAGCGTAGAGATTATAAGCATTGTGATGCTGCTGTATGTTTTGAAGAGTATTATTTAGTCACTTAACCCCATCAAAAAATAGTAGCTGTTTCTATTCAGACTGCACCTTTTTTCCTCTTCTCATACTCACTCTAGCCAGAGTTGTGAGACCTGCTGGCTCAGTTTTCAGCATTATGGTACGTCAACTTCCTGCCACTCGACCAGAAACAGCGCTTATCATATTCATTTAGATATACATACCTTTTATATTTCCTTCATATTTGAGCAGCTTGCCAAAGAGGTGAAGTGTGAGATCCTCCAGAGATGGAAGAGGAAGACAAACTTCCTCTCTCTCTTTTGCTCATTCTCTCTCACTTGTTGATCCACACCCTCGTCCGCCCTCATCTGTCACCAGAACCTTTAATCATCTTCCCTCTGACCAGAAATGTGGAGCAATATTGACTATTTTTGAGGTACAATCCGTAAATAACTGCAGAAGTGAGACTCAATTATGATTCATTAAACTTGATGCATAAAAAAAGCACATGTTGAATGAGTCGGTTTATGTTCTTTAGGTATCTCCTATTGCCTTGACAAATAGATTTCCTGCGTTTGATCGTTTTAGGCAAATACGGCAATCACACAAGTCAAATGTAAAGTGCTTAAGTGGAAACAAAAGAGTGCAGAGAAGTCACATTTGCGAATGAAGGGAAAATGACCGACAGACCTGAATGCAGCACGAGAACAACTGCGCAGTTCAGGGACTGTTGCTTAATGCTTACCTGCTGTTCATCGGAAACTTTTGCTAGAGGTAAGTACTGTCAAAACTCAATATAAAGTGGTTTCTGCAGTTTTTTTTTTATTTTAGACCCAGAGCTGTATTTAGTTTAACGTGCTGTCATTTGTATTTTCCCAAATTACTCTAAATTAACTAGCACTAAATTAACATCAGTGACGTCGATGAACGACGAATTAGCAAATTAGGGGCAAGGGTTTCTTTTTACGAACACGTTTTATTTTAATAGGTGTAGACTAACCGTATCAATCCACCAAGGGAACGGCTAGATAACATCTGAGGTCCACGGCGTGCTGATTATAACCGTTATTTTGTGGACGTGTTCAAGAGTTTTGTACAGACGAACAACACAAGTTCTGGTTGCAAAATAGCTGTCTGAGCATGTGGATCATATAATAACAACAATAATAACAATATTAGCTGCAGTCTAATATTTCTTAAGCAGTACGATTTACAATGAAAGAAACACGTTAATCCTAAATACTGAATGGAAACCAGTTCGTCCTATTTCCCGGTGTTATTGAATGCGTCAAGCGATGGACGTAATAGTGGGGATTTGGAGCGCCAGATTATAGGACGGCTGTGCTCCACCGGCTGTCTCCCTGGGTTACAGTCCTCTTCTGTGTCAGTAGAGCTACGCTTTGTTGGAATATAAATTGTTTTGTTTGTTTATTTGTTACTCCGTGTATTCTGTCTGAACTCTACTCTTCTTTGCTCAGATGTCTGCTGCAATGAGTCTGCGTCTTCTAAACTGCTACTCAAAGCAAGGTACCACGTGAAGACAACACTATAATAATAATAATAATAATAATAATAATAATAATAATAATAATAATAATAATAATAATAATGCAGGTTAATAATACAGGGTCACATCGAATTTATGTCTTTACAGGCACATTTGGATCCGTCCCAAGTGCTGTGCGCACATTCAGCATAAGTATGCAGAGAGAGGGCTATAGTAAGCATGCCTATATATACACAATGTCCAAATGTTTAGAGAATGAATCATATCTAACATTATTTAATCACACTTCTTTCTTTATTCTGCTGGCAGAGTATGTAAATGCCCAGGAGCTGCCTACTGACCTAAGATCCATCACTGACCGGGCTGCTACAACCCTCCTTTGGACTGAGCTCTTCAGAGGTAGTATTTAATTTTATTTCTGAGCAGATGGTTCAAACATACATCGGTTAAAAGCTAAAGCCTGATAATATCCTGTAATTTTCATATGATGAAAAGGTATTGTGAGAGGACAGTTTAATTTACATGAGTACTATACAGGCAAAGCTGATTTGTAGTTTTCATGTTTAACTGGGTGGCAGTTCCATCATTATGATGGACACAGCCCCCATGGTGCAAGTAATTTCCACATGCACCTGCTGTTGGTTGGTAAATGTGCATTAATTTGAAGCTGATTTTAATTTGATTTTTTATGGCCTTATAATATTGAGGGTGATTCAATGGATGACTCCAGTTTTTAAAAAGTTCAGCTACTTTATTGTAGGTATTTGTTCCTCATTAAAAATAAATGAGCCTAGTAAACAACAGTGTCACAGACAGGAATGAGGATGGACTGATTTATTGTGGCCTTTGCTCTTTTCAGGAGTTTTTTGTTTGTCTGTTGTTTTTTTAGGTTTTAAGAAAAATGCATTTTACAGAACTTCTAATATTGCCATTTAAATCAGTCATCTGCCCGTCACTTAATGTTTGGCAACACCACCCTGCAGGTTTGGCCATGACCATGAGCTACCTGTTCCGTGAACCTGCCACCATCAACTACCCATTTGAGAAAGGGCCTCTGTCACCACGCTTCCGTGGAGAGCATGCCCTCCGCCGCTACCCAAATGGAGAGGAACGCTGCATTGCCTGTAAACTGTGTGAGGCTATCTGCCCTGCTCAGGTAAATACAGGCATGCATAGGTCTCCTGTTGTGAGGAAAGGGCCATAAAACAAATGCAGCTGTATGTCATAATAGGCTACAAAGAAAGTAAACAGAACTTGCGATCTTTAGGAAAAAAAAAAAGAAGCATTTTCATCTTAGTCTTTAAATGGTTGTCGAGTTGATTTGGTTGAATATTCGTAAAATAGTCATACTGTATATCTTTGTTGATCCCTGTTTTTATATATGCACGCCACATGCTGCATTTCCTGTGTGACTGTGATTTTGAATCAAAATTTACTTTGAGCAGCATAATCCCAGATTTATACAGATGTACTTCATCTGGCAGGGCAGGCTATGCAATAGATTTTCATTGTCTGACACATATGTGCAAAATAAAGTCAAGAAAGGAGATTTATCTTATACTTAAGTAAATGTAGTAAATATTAAACCCCTGCCCTGTTTAAAATCTACTTTTATTTCTCTTCTCTCCCCACTGTGTTGCACTCAGGCCATAACTATTGAGGCAGAGACCCGAGCTGATGGCAGCAGGAGAACCACTCGCTATGACATCGATATGACCAAGTGCATTTACTGCGGTTTCTGCCAGGAAGCTTGTCCCGTTGACGCCATTGTTGAGGTGAAAAAGCTTATGTTAGCATTCGTAACTATTTTTAAGCTATTTTTTGTGGTGTTCCTATCTGAGAAACGTTTGGCAAAAAATCTTCAAAACTCTTCAGTGTTATAATGTACATTCTTCTCCATCCCTCCCTCAGGGCCCAAACTTTGAGTTCTCCACAGAGACCCATGAGGAGCTGCTCTATAACAAGGAAAAGCTGCTCAACAATGGAGACAGATGGGAGGCAGAGATAGCAGCCAACATACAAGCAGACTATCTTTACAGATAGACTGCTCCCCATAAAGATACTCATAAATGACATATTTTCATGCTTATCTGCATTAAACAGATTACTTCATGTAGTTTTATAGATAAAAAAAAAAAAACCAATCAATGAGCAGTGAAGCCTTGCACCCTCATGTTCTGCTGAAAGAACTCAGGGCAAATATAAAAACGCACAAATTGTTTGTCTTACGTTGTAAAGGCCGGTGATATTAAAGTTTTTGATGCTGAATTTGCACAGTCTGTTAGATACCATTTAAAATAAGATATAAAATATACAATGCAATATAATAAGACATAAAATACATATATATAAGAGATAAAAATAAGACATTTTTATTTGACTGTTGAATGTTTCTGAGAGAGTGTAATGTTTTCCTTGTGTATAATTAGAATATTGAAATAAAGCCTATTTTAGCACAAGACTTCCCTTGCCTGTATTATCAAAGCTTATAGCCCAACTAACTGACTGTCATATGAGAATTGGAACTGGCACATTTTTATATGATCTATTTTCTAAGTATCACAATCAAACAATCCCTGGATCCAGCTGTAGATGTCACAAATGCACTCAGACATTATCAAATGAGAGCAAATCAACACAGAACTGTGGAGAAGACTGCAAACAACCTGTTTAAGCTGTTTGTGAGTCCAGTAAGTTTTGCTTTTTGTATTAATGCTCTATGTAAGCTGAGATCACATTAATGGTAATTTTTGTTTCTCTCTCTCTTTAGTTTTGTGTGTACTAATGGTAATGCAAACTCAACCATATTTCTTCTCATTATTCCATGCCTGACTTTATGTAATAGATGGGTGCTGAATCATGGTCTGTAAACATAGTGCGTTTTTTACCGCTGCATGCGTCACGTGATCAGGGCGGAAACTGACTCATAGGCCACGCTGAATCTCCCGCGAACGCAGCCATTTACTCTTTCCTCTCCTAGCAGTGACACCGGTGAGTCTCTTCATTCCTCTTATTGTGGGCCTTTCTCGCTTTCAAGTTTATATATTATGTGAAAGTCAGTTTAAACAATGGGAAAACTTCGAGGTATGCTCTGGGTTTACCTGGTATTGTAAATGTAGACATGTGCGTAATGAGCAACTAAATTAGGCTATCGATTTTTTTGTGCTAACTCCTCAGTTAGCTCAGCTGCTAGCTCGTTGGAAAGAATGGTTTCCATGCCGTGCTAGCTACTGGGTTAGCAAGCGCCGCTATTCCTCATTTCATTGCTTTGTTCTTGAACCCCATTTGTATTCCATTGATTACGTCTGTTTGTTGTGTTAAAGAAATTGTGCGTTCAGTTAGCTTGATAGCCCGATGAGCGTCTTTTTTTTTGTTCGGTTAAGAATCCAACTGCAGGATGGAACACATTAGCTGCTCTTCCAGTCCGATTGTTCCAGTCGAACAAGAAAAAGTGCGCTCGCGCGTCATATGGCGCACTAAACTAACGACTGAGCTTGATAGCTTTCGAGCTAGCAAGACACCACCGGTGTTGAAACAGGCTTCAAAGACATTGCTATTTTTAATTTTACTAATATGTAAATTAATCACTTTTAAATATTTTACCAAAATACATGGAGTGAGATTTTTAACGTTGCACGTCAACGTGTCGGAACGATAGTGGGGGTAGAATATGCTAGAAGTAATAGTCTGTGTGTAACAGGCTATATGCCTAGTAGTACCGTTAAGTAAACCGTCCACATAATAGTATATTCTACATTCTGTTGCTCTTGTAGTTGATGCCAAAACATCAAATCGGGTCATTTGCAACACTGCTAGCTGCACTGAACAGTAACGAGGATAGCCGAACGTGCTAACTAACCATCCCGCCCTGTTTTTGTTTTAACTCAGAAAAGTCGCAACCATGGCGGACTCAATGGCTCAGTGTGTACCCGTGGCTGTCTTCAAGGTAAGTTTTTGCTTTATAAAAATTATGAGCCATTTTTGCGCTATTGTTCAGATAATGGTCTTTATCGAACTTACTTGGCTATGCTATAACAGTCACGGTGAACCAGTATTAACCAGCCTGGACTGATTTTGATCTTTCTCGCAGCTGGTGTTGGTAGGAGATGGTGGCACAGGAAAAACAACTTTTGTGAAGAGGCATATTACAGGAGAGTTTGAGAAGAAATATGTTGGTGAGTTCCTCTTCAACAACATGGTATGGTCTCTTTTCTAGGTCCAGAGTTGAAGTTGCTGATTGTGATTCCTGATGCAAAGTTCAGAGGTTCAATCTGTATTTTGAATGTGTTCAATTTTGCAGTTATATCAATTATTAATGTAACACAAAATGCAGTTGCATTCTGCTATGGGAGTAGAATATGTCCAGAGTAGCCTCTAATGCTGTCCTACCCTTGTGTTGCAGTTTTTCACTATTTGCTCACTTTTATCTATAACACACACTTTTTTCCATCAACTGTATGTAGGGCATGAACATAATTGAATTTTTCTCTGTGTTGGCAAGGCACAGGTTATGTGTTGTATCTGAACACATTTTCAAGACCCCTGCTTGTTGCATTCTGTAAATGGTTCTGCCCTGGAACTTTTGCAGCATTCAAGCAATCATATTATTAGCATTGCACACTATACACACTAGATTAAGCTTGCCTCAACATTTGAATATCAAGATATTAAAAATCCTTCATGAGGACACAAACTTTTTTGTGACTGGAAACAAGCCCATGAGTATTACAAAGTGTATAAGCTAGACATGTATGAATTTTTCATGTATGTTAAACTTTAATTATAAATTACTTGAATGACATAAAATAATGACTTGCTTTTTTTTCTTTTTACACATTAACCCTCTAGTTTGTGGGGGCTGGGGGATCTGTAGTCATCCTGAAAATCCCAGTGAAATAGTTAGTAGGGTCTGAGCTAAACAAATTTTTTTGCTGTGTCTTAATGAGCTCTTAAATATATAGATGGATTTTTTTTTCTTTTTTTTTTTTCTGAAGGTTTGACATCATATAGTCACCATTACACACAAGGCTATTTGATTGATGTAGAATATTGTTCTTCATTACTCATTTGCATATCTTCTGTCTTCAATTTTAGCTACTCTGGGAGTGGAGGTGCACCCACTGATGTTCCACACCAACAGAGGGCCCATCAAGTATAATGTGTGGGACACAGCTGGTCAGGAGAAGTTTGGAGGCCTCAGAGATGGCTACTATATTCAAGGTGCTCTTCCTATATTTCACCACTTGAACATTTGAAGTATAAAATTGTAACCTGTATTAAATGAACAGTTGGTTATAATTCACCTGCTTTTTCAACAGCTCAGTGTGCCATTATCATGTTTGACGTCACCTCCCGAGTCACTTACAAGAACGTGCCCAACTGGCATCGCGACCTTGTCCGTGTCTGTGAGAACATTCCCATTGTGCTTTGCGGCAACAAGGTAGACATCAAAGACAGGAAAGTCAAAGCCAAGAGCATTGTGTTTCATCGCAAGAAGAACCTACAGGTAAAAACTGCTCACAAATCAGTACTTGTTCTTTCACATGCCTTGGTTTTTTTTTTTTTTTTTAAATTCAGATGACATTTGAGCAGGTCTTTATTCAAAAGCATCTTCTTGTATTTGGCTGTTCTTTTCCCAGTACTATGACATTTCTGCCAAAAGTAACTACAACTTTGAGAAGCCTTTCCTGTGGTTAGCAAGGAAGTTGATTGGTGATCCCAACCTGGAGTTTGTGGCAATGCCTGCCCTCGCTCCCCCAGAAGTCCAAATGGACCCCAGCCTTGCCGCTAAATACGAGGAAGAGCTTCAAGTAAGTTATCCTGTATAGATTTTTTTTTTCCCCCTGTTAAAACGTGTTGTGAATTTACACACTCAAAAAGTTGGGGATATTTGGGTTTTTGTATGATGTCAGGATACACCTAAAATCCACTACAACCTTTCCAGGTGAACTGGATTAGACTTTCTCTAAACTTTTCAATGCACATGTACACTGTTTAATGGTTAAATATCTATTGCACATCATGCTGTTCTCCAAAAACCGAAAGTTGAATATCCCTAACTTTTTGTGAGTAGTGTAAATCCAGCACTTCTTTGTCCAAGAGGGCACGAACCTGACAGGACTGCTATTTACATTCGGATACTGAATATTACTTTGCTCTCTGCCTTTCAGGTTGCATCACAGACAGCACTCCCAGATGAAGAGGATGACCTCTAACCTGTTACCTTGTCACCCCCCCGCCCCCACCCTACCCCCAGTTGTGGACAGGAATTTGTTGGAGTTTTGCCCCTTTACTGTAAAATCCCTTTTCAGATTTTTTTTATTTTTGAATTTTTTTGTTTTAAAACTAAAAAAAAAAAACTTCGTGCAAAAGTTGTGGTTCTAATTTCACTGTATGACACACCCACCCCAGTGTTGTTGACATGGCAACGTGCTACTCTTCATCGTCAAGCACCCTCCACTGCACATACCCAGCTCACATAATGCTGTTGTACGGTGTACTGGAAGCACTAAGGGGAATAAACTTTGAATAAAAACATTCTCGATATAAATGTTTGTTTTTATCATTTCTATTATTAGACGGCAGACTTGATAACGGATATTTTTCTGGTTCTGGATGGAATTAAAAGGAATGAGAAGGGCAGATTCATTTGTAATCGTGGAAGTTCAATGTCAATGCATAAGGAATCTTGGCAAACTTTTAAGTTAGCTGGGGAAACATATTTTAGTGAGTTCTGCATTATGTTTGCAGGTGAGCATGTTTAGAAAAGTACGAAAGACACTAATGTGGTGCTCTTTAATACAACTGCATTTGTCAATTCAAGTCCAATGATGGTTGTGAAAAAAGGGCAAGTGTACTGATGTGGAAATTGCCATGTCTTAAAGGTTTGGATGTGGGAAACTTCATACAAAACTACTACAAATACAAGTTTTACTGCAACACGCCTGTTTCCTTTATGGTTATTTTCAAGTCCATTTTAAAAAATTTGCTGATGTAAGATGACATAAGTCTCACAATACTAACTTTATTTAATCTTATGACTTGTGAAACTTGCTTTTTTTCATAGTGATGTTCCCGTTAAAACTTGTAGGTACTTGCCTCTTAATTTGAATTTTTGACAGGTTCAAAGATGCCAAAGGCTCAAGGCATCTATTTGGCAATGAGATTTTTTTTTTTTTTCCCCCTTTGGAACTCGTCCAGGGTTTCTGTCTACCTCATAAACTGAATAGAGAGGTCTACCTGGCTACCCTATATCTGTAAAACAGGCAGGGCCAAATTCTATCCTGAGAACATTTTTATATTTTGCAGGAAAATAACATATCTATAAATTGTACTGCCGGGATTTACAATTAAAAGTGACCTTTGATGACTACTGAACATTTCTGAGCCTAAAAAGGACATGCTAAAATTAATAATTGGGGTAGTAGGCTTACATTCTCTCAAAACATTTGACCCATGAGTTTCTCGTTCACGTTAAAAGCGGGAAATAAAGTGGGCTATTGGCCACTAGGTGTCAGCTGTGGTCTCTTAATTTAAGCGACATGAACGCGCCTTTAAGATTATGTAATAAATTTGCAGTGCAGGTTTTTTGTGACGTGTGCCAACTACCGGCACTCACGGGGATACGATTGCTGGTACTCCATCTATCCTTCATTCAGGGTGAAATGCTGAAAAACTGAAGTTAAGACTTTTTCTTTTCATCCATCCTAACTCCCTGTGTGGGGACAAAAAGGGAGCAGAAACAAGAGTAACACAAGATGCAAGATTGATGACGTGTTAGTTTTGGGTGGTAGGAAAAAAAGAGTGTTTTTAATGACCAGTGTTCCATAACTGTTCTCATCTCCAGTATCCTACAGGTCCATGGAGGTAAACGGTTCATGAATACATCCATAAACAACAACAAAAAACAGTTGTTCCTGATCACGGTCCACTTTGTGTTAATCAATATGGAAAAATGGACTTTTTTCATTCTTGTTTTTGGAGTCCCTTGATCAAAGTTTTAAAAACACTGCTTTTGTAAATTGTTTGTCTGGAATTGTAACTTGAGAATTAAAAATTTTTTTTTTAATTGCATCACAAGCTGTTGTAACCTGTAACCCCCAATGTTGCCTTCAAGAGACATAGTAAAAACCTAAATAATACATTTATGATTTTTCCAGTTTCCACTCTTTTGCATTTATATATTTTATATTTAAGTTTAATCAATATTAATGGTTGCCATTTATAAAAAAAATAGGACTTATAGTTCATATGACAGCTTCTAGTAACAGTGCAAAATGAATGATTTTCCAACAAGCAAAAAGTTATTTTAGTGACCTTCTTCTAAGTGCTACAATAGCTTTTACCTTCGCGAAAACATGCAAGTCTGTGTCATCATACTGTGTACAAGTAGATTTAAAGCAGTCATCATTTTCCAATCACAGCTTCTAGATTGTTTTCTACTTTTCTGAGATCTTCGCCTCTCATTAAAACTCTGTCGTCAAGGAGCTATATTTTCAATATTTATCTGGCAGAACTACGGTGAGCATTTATTGATATGAAAGTTTTGAAATTAGTTGCAAAACCAAACATCAAAAGATGGGGGCACATTTTAAGTTTTGTTATAGTGAAAAGAATGAGCCCTAACAGTTTTATTTGATGTATATGTATGTGTTTAATTATTGTCTATCGTTTTTCTATTTATTCTAAAAAAAACAACCCAAAAAACAGGAAAAAACAAAAGTCCATTCTGCTTGAAGCTCAAATGTAAGAACTTACATTTGCATAAAATGAACAGAAAAAAACCCAACAGACTATCAATAACAATTTTCTCATTTTACTATTTGGACAGTCCACATTGTCCACATCATTAATCAATCTTTTACATAGATTAAAAAAAAACAACACTTTAGCCGTTTTAAGCTTGTGTGCATATTGTTTTAAATAAATTGTATTTAACCTGTTGAAAAGACAACAGTTCAAAATTGTTCCTACAACACCTGAATGCAACAGCAGTGCAGGTGGCTCAGGGCGTGGCTTCATCCAAATGTACAAGGACGTTCTGGCGCATGCGTGAGCCAGAAAAGTGCGTTTTAGAATGATTACTGGTGGCCAGTGGAGAGGCAGATTATACAGCTCTACACAACTGTTGTTTTAATCCCCTGAGAGAGGAGATTTAGTAAGAAAAAACACTGGCTTTAAACCCAGCAGCCATATTGTATGGAAAAACGACGGAAAGACGTCTCTTTTCAGAATAAGTCGTCTTCTCACGCACCTTTGCCAAGACTTTTGGGGAGTTTAATTTTCTCTTTTACTGGCGGTGGGTTTCTGTTGCACAGCTAGCTTGCCAGCTGGCTGAGGAATCCTGAGACTGGGACTTGTTTTCCAGGCATTTCGCGCAATATTGAGGTGATATTTTTGTTTTACAAGTGTTAAAATTAACGCACGACAATGAAGGACCGATTGGAGCAGCTGAAAGCGGTAAGTGATGGCAAAGAAATTTTGTTTCCCAACATTTTCTTTTTGTGCCACTAGTTTTGTCTCTTTACATTTATATGGGCCTTTGGTAAATATTTATTTTAGGTAAAATCTGAGGTTACAATTACAAGTTGAAAACTAAAATATTTTTTGTTACTGTTTCCACTCTTCCTTGAACCACCCAATACCTAAACTGCGTAAGCTATATCAACTGTGAAATCTATATGAATAAATAGGTGCACCATGAGATGACATAACTCTTGTGATAGATGGAGTAATCCTGCAGCTTGGACGGTGATTTGAAATGGGGTTGTTGGGTAAAGGTGACTCAGTAATTGTCTCTTTATAGGACGATTTGGGTCAGGATATGCACTGAGACGCAGTGTTACCTCGATAGTAATTTCAGTAGTCTGTTTTGAAGTCCCACATGTCCTGCTGAGTAAGTTTGAGCTTTAGATATTGATGTTTCTGCAGTTGAGCATTGAGGCTTCACCAAGAACAATTTAATTTTCAGCTTTCCTTTTATATAAACATTATTGATCAATTTAATTACTTAAATAATTTAGATCAAGCCTAGAATTAGGTAAATGCAAGAATTGCAAGTTTAAGTCTGAAATATGAATATGAGGTTTAAGTGTTTAGGCTCTGAGGCAGGTACATCTGTCTTCTTTTTTTAAAATTCTTTTTCAACATTTGACAGAGAAAGAAACCAATATCAAATTGATTGTGTAATATTAATGATTATATACATGTCACTTTCTGTTTGAGTTGCCATAATTTATAGAATTAGTATTCTTAGCACTTGCTGTTATAGAAAAAGTAGGAAGTTGTAAAATACGTATTTGCTTAAGATTTACTAAAACAAAATGCTTCAAACCCCAGTTTTGCTTTGCCACAGGGGAGAATTGCATCCAAGTAATTTGTAAAACTTTTAACTCATCACTTGTGCTGCTGCCTGGTTCCTACTCCAATCCAAGATGGGATGTGTTGCTATAGCTACTTGAAACTGTTGGCTAAATATTTGCAGTGTTTTAAAACTCGTGAGCTGCAAAAACACCCCTCTACCTCATCTCACCCACAACCCCCAAAGTGAAAGGAAATGCAGATAGCAACAGAAGTAGGCCATTGCAGTGTTGGGAAGCTAACAGTACATTTGTTATTTGCTATGAATTGTTTCAGTCAGGTTTACTCTTGCTTTGGCTACTTTTTCCAATCTCTACCCTTCGGATTTGTCTTTGTACCTTATCCATGCTCACCTTCCACCTTTAGTTTCCACCTTTAGTTTCTTTTCTAATGTTTAACTTGCTAGCAGTAATGTAGTCTGTATATATGTAGGCATATGTTCTTGCTGATGTTTGTTCAAGCCACTATTAACATGATTACATCACCTGACATCAGCACGCCTGGAAAGAGTTTTGTAAATGGAAGCTTTGAATGGGAATTTATTGTTATATGTGACAGATTTTATGACGTGTGAAGATCCTGCTTATGTGTAGTTGCTCATTCCATATCTTGGAAAAAAAGGTGCCAAAATAAGGTTAGAAATTGAAGACTGGTGTTAATGTAGCAACCAGCCCTTTTCATCACAGAATTAAATGTACTTTCAGTCAAAGCTATGTCTTTTTCAGTTCTGTATGAACAGTGTTTTCCCCTCCATGGTGTTATTCTGCTTTTCCAGCTTGATCACAATGAAGGCTGAATTGTGACCGCAATGACGTTTCTTCTTCCGTGCCATATGGAGTTTTTAATTCCCTTGTCTGGTTTCAGCTTTGTTTTCACATGAATCCTCATTGAGTATATTGGCTTTTGTTACGATGCAGCTGTAAAATGTCAATCTGGTTCATGTTCTGCTGCAGAGATAACACGATGTTCTGAATCATTATCGAGGATATTCTAATGATGAGGGCATAAACTAACCATTTTGTTATTTTCAAGAATGATCTGTAAAAATTAGATTAAATCAAGGGTTTATTATGAGTTTGCTCTCTGTAATTGTGTTTTGTTCTGTACAGAATTTTGGGTTGTTAAACTCAGCAGAGCTTAATTGTTTGTCCATCCGTTCTCCAAAAGAATGCTGTTCAGTAGAATTATAACAAGAAAATCTTAAATTTAAACGTAAATCGATAGGAACAACTGATGTATGGTTAAATTAATCAGCAGATTGAATAATCTTGTCATTTTTGGAGCCCATTTGTTTAATTTTAAAGAAAAGGGCAATCCCAAACTGAACATGTATCTCACATCTGTTCGTTATTATTATTATTATTATTATTATTATTATTATTATTTATTCTCATTTTAAACTTATATTTCAGTCACAGTTACATTTCTAAGTAGATATTGACCGAAAAGCGACGTGGTGCTTTACTACAACCCTTAAAGGATAAGTTTCTTTTTTTTTCAACCTGGACTTTATTTCTAGGAGTATATACGTGCATTTACTCAACGGTAAAGTTTCTTCATCACTTTGAGTCCTTGGGAAGATATAACGTTGAGTCACTTTTTGGTGAACGTCCAGTATCATGGCAGAGACTGGGCAGCCACTATATTAGACATTTTCTGCAGCAAAACTGTTTGATTTTCGCCAATACTTTAAGTTGAATGAACAAACAAAGGAGTACTATTGTCCTGTGAGTCCAGATTTAGCTTTCCGATAGTTATCAGGGTGTCTTCCCCCTTTTGGGGGGGGGGGGTGATGAGGGGGGCTGTTTTGAGGGGGGGGGGGGGGGGGAGGCGGCTGGCCAAAAAAAAAAAAAAAAAAAATAAAGGGAAAACTTAAGAGAAAAGGAAAAAAAATTAATTAATTATTTCATTTTAATTAAGGAAATAAATGAAGGGGGGGAGTTTATTAAAAGAAAAAGTGAGAAAAAAGGTGGCCCCTTCTGCCGGGAAATAAAGGATCCAAAAAACCACCAAGAAATATCCAAGGGAGACAAAAGAGGGGAGAAAGTAAAGGGAGAAAATACACAAGAACAGAAAAAAGAGAAAGGAAAAAGAAAAAAAGAATGAGGATAGTTCGGATAGTAATAAAGAAAAAATAATTAATGGGGGGATGGAAGAGGGATTCGTGGGAGGAAGGGGGAGGAGTACATTCTGTTTAAAGTTTTCTGCTGCTGTTATGTGGCTAGTTTGTAGTCGGGCTAATTCTGTGACGTACAGAACTTTAATAACATCGCCATTTAAACTACCTGGCTAGCTAGCAGCTAGCCAGGTAGTTAGTTGAAGATAGCCTCCATTGTTAAACTTCATTACGACAACAAAACACTTGAACACAACGCACTGGTAATTTCCATTTAACAAGTGGAAAGGATCATCTTTCCCATACCACATGAAGGCAGCATTAGATGTTTAAAAATGTAAGCAAAATATTTTAAAATGAGCATTCAGCTGATGTATGGAGTATTTAAGAAATATAACAGAAGCGGCCGAAACAGTTCTCGGTAGAGATGCACCAATCCGATACCTGGATTCCGATCCAGTCATTTCTTTTTTTTATTAATATCGTACACAGCCTTACAGTTACAGCGTTATAGTCACTTAAGTTGTTTGCAACGCTGATTACGTCATCACGCATAGAAGTGTTAATTTTTTTTGCTACTAGTGTACACTTTATTTGTTAATGAATGATATTAAGTACATTTATATCTTTTTGAACAAGGCTTAAAGCCAGTGTTGGTAATCCTGCTCAGAAACACTTTGTTATACTGGGTGAAATGGTCCTTCCATCCTGGCAGTAGTTGTACATTTTGTATTCATAAAAAGGAAGGAAAAAAGTCAGACCTCTGTGAGAGCTGCAATTCTGTAAAAGCTCTGACCAACCCTTGCCATTCGCACTGAAAGGCAGGAATTGGTAGTTCACAACTTGTAGAAAGAACAAATCGAAGCTTTTATGTCTTGTCTCTGTCCCTCCCCTCTCACTGCCCCCCACGTGACCCGCTCTGTGCGCCGCTCACTGTAAACGAATATAGCTAACAGACTGCTAACTGCTGCTGCGCTAAAAAACCAAACCAAAACAACAGATGAGGATTAAGTCTCGGAGGTGATGACATTTGCAGTGTAGGTTTTCTACACCGCAGAAGGAGTTGGAGGTGAGTGGATTAAAGCTTTTAAAAACATGGTTGGTCAGGTGTTTACTATCAAGCTAACGAGCTTTCCACTCGGCTGTTATTGTTAACCTGCTCGTAAAACATCGGCGCACACCCTGCACTCTGAAGGCGTGGTTTCGGGTGGTGTGTTGTTTTTTTTTAAAAACTGTCGCTTGCTTAAACCGTTTTTCCAACATTGCCAACCCCAGCTTTAATGTTTATGTCATACCTGATGCCTTCACTCACATGGCGAGGGTATACGGTACATTCGTTCAACAGTAGTATCTGTATCAGATATTGGCCGATGGGCTCAGCTCAGGGATTGGATCAGAAAAAACTGTATCAGTGCATTTCTAGTTCTCAGTGTTGACAATGCCACCAAGCTAGACACAAAATGTCCACATTACCAACTCAAAATACTTAATATTTGAAAATAAAACGGTTTATTTTAGAACAAAATGCATGTCACTGTTGAAGAAAACACTTCAAGTTTAACAGAGCTTATTCCAGAAATCTCCCTAAAGGTCTGAAAGTGTCTTATTTGTTAGGACTTGCTTCACTTTATTTCCTCATCCCGAAAACTTGGTGCCAGAACCTTTCATAAAATCAGAAGTATACTACTGGTTTGGTTTATGGCATGCGTTTCACTACTATTTATTAATATATATATATATATATATATATATATATATATAATCTACACACACACACACTAGCGATTTTTATTTAGTAAGAGGATTGGAAATGTTGCATCTCTGCTTCAAGCTTTGAATGAATGAACATTTGTTGACACAATCCCAACACAGCTGTAGGCTATCATGTGACTATGGGTTGTCCTTATATTGTATGCCTCTCTATGTTAGATATGTCATCAGAAAGCTCCTTCTGACGAAAATGTTTGCTATTTTTGATAAATAAGTATAAAGATGATGGCGTTGTCTTATCGGGATTGCCTTCCTGCACCATAAAAAGATGAAGCAAGGCGTCGGTATCAAGTAATGAAGCAAGAATATTAAAAAGAAAAAAGGATGAGTTCAGGCACCTGCTGATTTAATTCCCATTGAGCCATTGTTCCTTAAGACTTGATACAGTTAGCACTACACCTCCTTCCTTTCATGAAGTGAGAATACTTTGTTACTTTACTTAAGTAGAGTTTTTGGGTATTTATACTTTAGTGGAGTAATTGTTTTTCAGCGTATTTTGTGCATCTGCTCCTTACATGTTGAAGCAATTATCAAGACTTTCTACTCCTTACATGTAAGAAATAGCCTTGTTACTGTTGTTTCATTTCTGCTTTCATTGGGGTAAAACATAAAAACAGAAATATGAAAAAAAAAAAAAAGGGGGGGGGGGGGGGGGGCAACAACAACTTTCTAATCAATATGCCATCCAGAGAGTGAAACTGATTGTGGTTGGATGAGAATTAGAAAACATATTCTGTCATGACATGCTATTGGTTTGGTTGGAATCCATCACCTGCACCTGACAAATAATGTCAGTGCTGCAAGGATATCGGAGACTCGCCGGGGCTGTCATGGAGGCCCTAAATGACCTGATTTTCTGTTTTTTTCTTTTTCTTTTTAATTAAAAAGATTGTGATGCACTACACTGGTGCAGCAGGTTGCCTGTCTGGCTGGCATTGTCTTGCGTCCACAGACAAACCAATTTTTACTAACTAATCATGGTGACATTGGTATAGTTTTTTTTTTTTTTTTTTTAATTTACATGAGCAAAGCGCACAAGGGTGGAACAGCTTACCGAAGGAAGAACGTGATGGTGCAGATAGATGATAACAGAGGGAAAGTGGAGCACACATGAACTATGTTTTAAAAATTGTCAGGAAGATCCATGCAGCAGATGTTGAAAGCTCAGATATTTTTGGACCTACCACCACCAGCATCAGCTACCACCGCAAGTTCAACCTTTAAAAATGGCACAGGTCAGACCGCTTGTGTGTCACAAGCTGCAGATTTTTATCTGAAGATAACATGGTGATACCAGCTGAAATCCTCCATGGCTCTGTCTACTTGGTGTTACAGTTCTGTTAAATTTCACATCAGCCCAAGTAGGACAGATAATGAATATTTCAATCTTATAGTAAATATAATTGGTCCTGGATATCTATATATCGAGGACCAATATCTAAATGGAATTACAAAATACTAATTAAGTTTTATAATGTGCTGTGTTGTAATACTGTGGCTGCTTGGCTACACTAGTCTGTCCACACATACTATCCACATCTGTCCTGGTCCAACTGGTCAAACGGTCTTAAACTGGACCAATGAAGATTTTATTTTCAGGTTAAAAATTGATGATCGAACTTTCTGACTGAATCAGGTCGTCAGTGTTTATCTGGATGCAAATGATTTGAATATGAGTAAAAAATATAAAATGATGATTTCTGGTTTTCATCACAGTATCGATAATTGACAAAAAAATATCATCCTAATTGTATTATAACTCTGCCACTCATTCTGATTACTTTCGTCTCCACTGTTCCACTAGACGAGGTTGTCCCCTAAGCCCTTTATTATTTGCAATTGACCTATGGCTAAACCACGCCCCTAAACGCGATGAGCCAATCACAGTGCGCACAGCTTTCCCATACACTCGGACATTCTCTGCTTGAACGTCCATTGAAATGCATTGAAGTTAGTCCGTTTTTGTTCGTTTTTATGTGTTCTTTTTAGTTTAAAATGGTCAAACATGTGCATGGGGTACATGCAACTCCGATACTAGGTATCCTGAGAGGCTGGGTGACAGGGCGTATTTTTTTGCCTTTTACCAAGTCACATCAAGCCAAAGTTATGCGGCAGACCACAACATCAACTGAACGTGGATAAAATGAACAAGGATGTCTACATCTGTTCTAAGGTAAGGGAACATCGTATTCGAGGCAACATGTTGTCACTTTGCTTGAAAGAAATATGAAGTTTCCTTCCCTAACGTTAGTTTAAGTTGGCTAACGCTAGCTAAACATGCTAGTTTTGGTACGTGGTAACGGTACATAAGACGCTGTCGTGTAGTACAGGTGTCGTGTAGTAACGTCGATAACGACACGCCTCTGGCTTCCAAGCTGCAGCCAGACTGCTCCGCTTCCGTGGCTGTTTGATCAGTTTTTGTCAGATGATCACTTTTTGGCACAACAACAGCAGCCGTGCGGTAGTTTGGGCAAGAAACTGAGGGAGCGACACGAGTCACATCCAGAGATTCACAGGCTGATTTCTACTCCCAGTTTAAGACTTGTGAACAATTTCTTTTTGTTTGTTTGTATTGTTTTTATGTTTTTTAATTTATCTTGTCATGATCTCTCTGTCTGATCACGCGTCTGTTGTCCGTGTTGACAGCTGTCATCTCCCGAAATGTCACATAGCGCCTGTCACCGAATGTTTGTTTGTCCGAGTGAGTGGAGGGGGCGGGGCTTAGCCATAGGTCAATTGCAATCGAGCCCCTATCAATAGCACTATGGTCTAACCCTTGCATCACAAGTATAGGTATCAAGTTGAATTGAAGGTCTCACTTCAATTCAACGGACGATTTACTCTTATATATCTCTTATTTGCCAGTTTCAGTTCCAGGTGTTCTCGATACTCTCAAGTTCTTCGGCCTAATATCCGGTTATAAACTGAATTTGAACAAAGGTATAATATTTCATGTTAATACTGCTGCAATAAATTACCCTCTTCATGGTTTTCCCTTCAAAGTTGCAAAATGTAACTACAGGTGTTCAGGTAAAGGCTGTAACAGTACACAAAATTCACGGTTTAGTATGTACCTCGGTACACAGCAGGTAACAGTTCGGTTTTTCCTCGGTACAGTAATGGAGAAAAAATTCACAAATATTAACTGTCTTGAGTTTTATCAAGAAGTTCACTAAAATTTAACATCACAGCGGAGTACATACTACATACCCAACCCAGTGTTTTCCCTACCATTATACAGTATAGGCAGGGTGCCACCCTACCAGACCCAGCACCGCCTACAAGGTCAGGTGAATTTATTGGTTTATTTTATAGGTCAGGTTGGGCTCTCGGATTAAAAACTAAACTATCTGATGTTAGTTATCAGATTTACATGACAGCACGTTATAGCTGCTCTCTGAGTTTCTCTGTGATGCGACCACCCACAGACACGCGGACGTCATAGGGATGAGTGCGCATGGTGCCTCGCGCACGTCTGAAAACACGTCAACCAGCTGAAACTCAGACACAGCTGTCGGTTTTACACTCTAGAAGGTGAAGATGGAAGCACTCGTGCTCCTCTTCACTTAATAATGCGCCAAGAACGAGCATGTCGCGGGAACTCGCACAGCTGATGCTGCCATTAAAATCACGTTTAATTATGTCAGCACGTCATCTTAGATCTGAACTTTAAGAATATTTAGCATGACTTCATGGAATGAAATGGTTTTTAACAGGGCTTACACAATCCTTTACGTTTTTCTGTCCTCTGTTTTCTGTTGTTATTAAATCAGTTTGGAAACGCGACAGAGTGTATCTGCTTATGATTATCTAGCTATTAACACTGGAATGCTGTAACTGGAAGGTTACTGTTACAGAGTTCATGAATACATCATTCAGCAGAGCTATCAAACTGGCGTTCACCCCCCACCGCGCCCACCCAATGTGAAGCTGATGGAGGAAACACTGCGACTGCAGTTCTGCAATGTCGTCTGCACACTGATTTCGTTTGTTGATTTTTATTCAGCTCCCTCTTCGTCTAAACCAAAGTGCTCCCAGACAGAGGACTTAAGAGTTGGTGGAGCTTCCTGTAGCTCAACAGTCTCGCATCCATGTTGTTACGAGTTGTTAGAAACAGAATCGTGAACGCGCTGTGCTGGTCCGTTATGTCCGGTGGCATGCAAAAACTTAAACAATAAATGGCTAAATAAACAAATCCTGCGCCCAACAGTTTGGTACAGGGTCGTGCCGAACCGAGAATAGTGTACCGAACATTTAGACACAAAAACACATACCGTTACAGCTCTAGTTGAGGTCACCAAAAGTTACACTGATTTGTTTAAGGCCAATTTTATTTCACTTCTCACCGGTACCCGAGAGGACTGTGAAAGATGGTCTATTCTCAATTTATCTCTCGCTGTAAACAGAATCAGGGAGGAACTGCAGACTCTACTTTTTAGGATTATTGAGCGTTCCGATGGTCAAAAGATTATTGAAATAATTTTTTTAAAAAAAGGAAACCCCTCTCATTCTGAACTAGGAGCCATTATGTATGTCAAAAGCATTACGAACGTATAAATATGTCCATCAAGTAAATGCAGTCGATCAGATCACTTTTCCCACTGTCCATGTAAACACACAGGCTGGAAGCTCTGATCGAAAAGATTTCAGTCAGATAGTTGAATTATTTGTCCATGGAAACGTATCTACTGTCTCCCTTCAACAGCCTGTTAAGTTCTGACCAAACATGTTCACCCATCAATCTGATTCAGGTGCTTCAGAAGGTAATGTCCAAAACCTGTAGGACCGGAGTCCCTGTGGACAGACTTCGGACATCACTGGTCTACATAAAATACTGAGCTTTGGTGAATACTTAGCCTGCGTGTGCACACTTGTGCAAGTGTGAGCATCTGTTCGAGTTGTGGTGATGTAGGTGTGTGTCTGTCTCCCAATCTGATGTTTTGTCCCAGTCCGGTCCTGGAGACGTATGCAGACTGGTAAAATATGTCCAAGGCAGAGACACAAGAACTGGAGCAAACTGTCCCAACCAGCACCACTACTTTTACTTTTTTTAAGCAGTTTTTTAAATCAGTACTTTTATACTTGAGCAAAAAGCTTGAGCTGATACTTCTACTTCTTAAAGTCTTTTTTAAATTCTAGTATCTATACTTTGACTTAAGTAAGGAATGTGAATACTTATGACACCTGTGGTCGGTATGTTGTCCTCTTCTAAAGCCCTGCTGCTACAAACGTTTCTTTTAACCAGTAAGACTTTCTTCCCGGACCCATTAAGTAGTTTTTAATCCTTCTCTCTTTGTTTTAGCAGCAGTCTATATTAGGTCATGATCGTTATGATTGGAGACAAAGTCTGTTTGTCACATCCTTGCTTCCCAAAGATGACGGGTCATGGGAAAGATGTGTCAGAGACGGTTTTACATGAGCCATGATTGCAGCTGAGGTGACTGGATTGTCTATACAAGGTTGTGTAAAAGATAATGACAATGGGGTTCATTCTCAGCGGCTCTAGCCTTTTCTTACCAAAGATCATTCTTCAATTCCAGCTCCAGTCCTCAATTCACTGTGTTATTCAACCCCACTCCAGAACAAACAATGGAAAACCATTTCAGAATTGCTTTTTTTTTTTCCAGTAGAAGAGGACCAGATGTGGATCTGGTTATTATGCTTAAAGTGCTAAAAATGATTCAAATGAAAAATTGTACAGCAGTAGTTGTGTCCAGAAGTCATAAACCTGTCACTCAAGACACATGACATTAACCATTTTGACTAAAAAAAAGTTCCAGTGTTGGTTGATGGCTGGTGCTAGAGCCAGGTCAAATGGGCCTTTTCCATTGCAGCTGCACACGGCACGGTACAGCACAGTACAGCACCACACGCTAAAGACGACCAGGACGGTTTTTGTTTCCACACAGGAGAAATAGTAGTCTACCACCTGGAAGTGGGCGGAGTAGACGCGGTTGAAACTGCCGTGATGTCACTGCCTTGCCACGTGGTGGGCAATAAAGTAAAAACAACAATGGAGGTATTGGACGATGTCGAGGTGTTACTGCTGGTGTTGTTTTCTCTGTGGCTTGTTGTCACCGATAACAGAGCCAGATATTTTTAGAAGAGGCGAGGTGAAACATGTATGACAACAACTTCCTTTGGCCAATCAGTGGAGAGCCGTCAGGTATGTCACATTTTGTGTAGGTTCAGCACGGTTAGAGCTAGCTCTGAAATGGGTGCGAAATATCGTAACGGGTTTTCCCAGAGGAAACACAAATAAAGCGTGCTGTGCCGTTTGGAAGGGTTACGAAAACGGGCAGTGGAAAAGGCCCATAAGTTGGTTCTAGCTAAAAACTGGTTTGGCTTTCCTCAACTAAAGAGCCACACCAGAGCCATGTGATTGCATCGATTCCATGACAATTGCTCACACAACACTAACAGAAAAAGAGACAGATATTTACAAATTGTTTTTATAATCTGTATTCACAATAAAGATAAAACAAAACAATTCGATCTATGTCAGTTGCTCACAAGACAGTTGCTTAATGCAAGGCAAGTTAATTTGTATTGCACATTTCATATATAGGACAGTATAAAGTGCTTTACATAAAACAAAAATATTACAGTGGGGTGCAAAAGGGGCATAAAATAGTAAATTAAAAGCAAATATTCTTCTAAAAAGAAATTCAAGTTATTAAAGACGGATAAAATGAGCAATGGGCTCTATGCACAGCTCCACTACTTCCTGGATTTAAGGTAGCTCCTTTGTTTCTTGTCTTTCATTACTGGAGGAGCTGATTAATCCAGGTGTGCCTGATCTCGGTAACTGGCCAGACACACCTGGATTAATCAGTTTGTCCGGTAATGAAAGACAGGAAACAAAGGAGCCACCTAAAATTCAGGAAGTAGTGGAGCTGTGCATAGAGCCCATTGTCTCTTTTTCTGTTAGTTTTGTGAGCAACTGTCTGTGCACCGATTACATCTTTTAAAACTTCTTCCAGTGTTTAACCCTCCATGTGATATATTCTTAATTTCTGCAGTGGACCACAGTGCAAGTAGGCAGTTTGCTTTCACAAAAGCAGCATATTAGAGTTTAGCTTGTTTTCTCTGCAAAGTGATGCCTTTATATTACCAGCATAGTTTAAACACGTTGTTTTAAACAGCACAAGGTGCTTGTGAATGCTCATGCCAATGCTTATCGGTGAGTTCAAATGTTGATCAGTGTTGATGAACCATAGTAAATAAATAAATAATGACTTATTGTGCATACTGTTAAAAGTGGGATCTTTAACCATCCGCAGACTTGATTAAAACTCAACTCAATAAATGTAGCTGAAAACACCTCTAAACACCACTAAGTGTCTAACAGCAGGGAAATGAGTTTTGCTGGGTTAATTTTTATAGCTTTCTCTGAAATTTAGCAGACTGAATGCAAAACTGGCTCTTCTTTTTGGGCAAGAACACCCCTGACTGATGGTTATGGGTGTAGGCGCATGCACCCAGTGGCTTTAGCCATGGCTAAATCTCTTCTGCAATTATTTGTCTGTACTGATTGAAATCATTACGGTTGAGCAGCATAGGGTTAGACACTATAAACTAAAGTTGTGGAAATAAATTTACAACTGACATTATAACTCATTTTAGGGAGGCGGTGTTATTTTCTAGCCACAAGCACAACCCTTGCTTGCAGTGAAAAGAAAATGGTTCCTAATGTGACGGGTTAAAACAAAGGTAGAGTAATTAGTTCAAAGTAGCTGAACTGAGACTTTTCTGTGTCTAGTTTTTCAAATGCGTGTTTTTGGAGCTTTAAGGGGCACAAATCAAGAGCTGTTGCCTGGATTAAATTCGAGAGAGGAGAGCTGTCTCAACTGTTTCCTACACGCTTTGTATTGGCTGCTGTGTTTAAAGCACGATACAAATAAAGTTGACTTGATGACTTGACCAAATGATGAGGGGAAAGTAGAGAAACAATATTGGCTAAAAAAGCTAATATCTGGTTTGTAAATTAGCTTTCTTTTCAAGAGAGACAGTAAATTTGATGTCCATTTGTAAGGCTTCTTGCCTCACTGTAAAACCTCTGTTAAGGCATCACGTGTTGTTGAGGGGAATTATGCAACATGGCATATGGAGCGTCGTATGCAGAGTAAGTGGAATGGGCTTTTGCCTCCAGTGTGAACTGACATATGCACCTTCATGAGCAGCATGAGTGCTATTTTTTAATCTGTGTCCAGCTGACCAAATGTTTTCCATTGTGTAAAAGATTCGGGTGATTGCACAGTGTTCAGCGTGAGATTACTGTTTTGTTTTTTAGTTCAGAGAAAATCCGATTCGCTGCTGCAAGGTTCGCTGACATGCTTACACAAAGGCTCACCCTGATGTCTGATTTGTTCACAACTTACATGTTAAAATTTCAGTTGATGTTATTAAATGGCTTTCAAACTCCAAACCAATCATAGTTTCACTACTTTTAAACTCTTTATGACCAGAAACAAGAGTTTTATGAGCAAAAATGGAATCCAAAAGAATTTATTTCTTTATCTTCTGACAGTAATGGTTGAGTCATTAGGTGAACAAGTGAGTGTAACAAGAAATGTTCCTTATGAGTTATTTTTAAGTCACTCCCTCTGAAAGTTTCATCAGTATTAAGCCATTTTTACATAGAAACCAGTTTTTGTGGCCTTTGGCTGTTTGGTTTGTTAAACACATTGGTCCTTTTCCTCCCGTTTCTGCTGAATGAGAGACAGTGGAAGGAAGTGAGTGCTAGTTCTTATCTCACCACTGCAGAAACGCTGTGTGAGGGAGAATAATGTGTGAACTCAAGTGTCAAGTTTGAATAACCCTGCAAGGGATTCAGAAATGAGCGCTTTGTCCAGGAAACTCTGTGTTTACAACTAGTGTTAGTTACAGCAGCCTGAATCAAATAGTCATGTCTGCATTTGCAATTCAAATTTTAGATGGGGTAGAAGGTTAAAGACTAAAGCAGAGCTCAAAACTCTAAAAGTCTTATTCATTAGTGCCCAGTAAGGTTATTATTTTGACTGTGGTAAACACAGCAAAAGTTCAGATCAGAGAAGATTCAGTTGTCATTTCTGTAATTATCAAATAGATGCCTATTTAATTTTCTGTCAGCCAACCATTGCAGCTTTAACCTTTTTGAATAACAAAAGAACAGAGCTTCTTCATTTGCAAGGTAAAGAAGAATAATTACATAGCTACTATAGAGAATGACTAGTTATATTAATTTTTTTTACTCTTTATCTATAGAGACTGAGGCTGATTCAGTTGATACTAGAGCGGGGAAAACAACAGCTGTGACGACAGATTTTTTTTTCACTTCTTGACTTTGACCCTGCTGCACACCTGACTGTCACACCTGAGTTGTCCAGACTTCAGACTCTGTCACACTTTACAGACACAAGCTGATACACGTTGAGTGTGCTCGGCTGGGTGAACTCAACTTTAGTGTTGTGAATGAAAACATATTTACCTAGAAAGCAGAAGTAATTTAACAGAAGGGAACAAGAGGAGCTTACTGTCTTCACTTGTTGCATTTTTTTTTCCCCCCATCTAACTGTAAAGTCCCGGACTTGGTGTGTGTTTACTCTAGACCTTTGGTTTCTTAAGACATCTTTAAAGCTAGGTAGAGTTCCTGGAGTCCAGCCCCATTCCTCCAATGTAAATATCCAGTAGTCTTTTCTTATGTTTACTGACTGCTCATTGTGACATATTTGACGTCGGGAGAATGACTGACGCTTTTTAATAGATTTATTGGGTGTAGGCTGATTAGACCAGTATTTCTGGTTGATGTATGCTGACTAACCAGGAAGCTGTTTAATTGGAGTACTGCAATCTTAAGTGGGAGCTCATTCTTTAGAATCAGTGGTTTTCAAACTGGGGGTCGGGGCCTCCATTTATCAAATTTGGGATTTTCTGGACTATCGATACTAATACATTATTGCAAATTAGATAATCTGTGAAATTAACAGATTCATTTTTTAAAAATTATTGCATACATAACTAAGTTATTACTGATAGCATGTTAAAACTAACATCAAAGTATGATATTTTGGGGGTTGTGGCTAATAAAGTTTGAAAACGACTGCTCTAAATCATGTTCAGATTTTCTGCTGTACTTTTCTTTTCTGAAGGACTTTCAACATTTCTTTCAATCAACCCCTGAGCCTTAACATGATTTTCATGAATATAAAAACTCCTACCCCTCAAATTTCCTTCCACATAAAGCTTTGATCATAAAGCAGATGTGTTTCTTTTGAAGTGCAGCAATTCCTGTCTTTTCTGTACCAACTTACACTAGAACTGTTTGTATTCATGCAAATAAAAAGAGGAAATGTAGGCAGCAGGTAAATAATTGTAGTGGAGTATGTTGCACTGAAACTCAGGCTTTACTGCTTTGCTTTGACTTATTTTCCTGTAGATCAGTTTCACTGTTTAATTCTGATTTAATACATAAATGCATAAGTTACATTTCTGCAGTTTCTTCCAGTTCATTTATGTATTCATTGTTTTAGGAAAGTACACTGGTCTGGCCAAAAGGACAGGGGAGGATAAAAAAATGACATGCACACTAATGTTTTGTTTGGATGACCTTTCGCTTTAATTACATCACTATCACCTGATGTCATTTCGATAAACTTATGCAATGTCTAAGCATTTGTTTCCATCCAGAGCTGCCTTGATTTCTCCCTGAGATCTTGTGTAAATGATGCATAAAGTGTCTTCCAATATATCTTAAAGATCCTCGGTGTAGTTGTGGTCTGGATTTTGGTTGCCAATGTGTCATTCACCGTGTGAGCCTGATGAGTCCAGGCATTTTTATTTTGGAATAACGATGTCAGCAAGCGCACGTCATCAAGGAAACAGAAACCTGATGGAAAAACATCACACAGTACATGCCGGTAGTTTGCTGTACTGACCTCATTTTAATGTTGAACGTAGACCTAAGGCACTGAAGCAGCCCCAGATCATTTGCTTAGTTAAAACAAGCGGATGATATATCTTTTCTGCTCAGTTGGACTATAAATGCGCATGTGGCACTTACTCCCAGGCTCAGCTGGCAGTTGCCAATAATGCTGGTTTTTGCCTTGTAGGCTTACAGAGGTAACAACGCTCCTATTAACTGTTCTCTTTCCTTTTGAAGAGTTAGACTAGCTTTTTTTTACCAAAAACATAAGGTAATGCCACAAAACAAGATAACGTAATGGTATCTTGGCTTGACTACCACACATTTTTCATCCTAACAAGCAGGGTTTTGACCTGTGGTTGGTTTAAAAGGATATTTCCATAATTGTTAAGTCAAAAATCATGGGATCTGGAGATAAAAATAAACTGGGAAGTTATTCACAAAAACAAAGTTCTTCTGTACAAGTCCCAGGTTTTATTTCTGTATTCTGTATCATTGATAAATGTCTTTATACTCTCTCTATCCAGAACATCATTTCTTTTATCTTGAATGAAATAAAGTTCTTTTACCATTTATTCAAGAAAAAGAAATGGTGAATAAGCAATATGCACTAATTTATGTACAGTCAGTTACATAACTGTTTTTATCTTTAGAACTTCTTTCATTCTGATCTGCTGCTGGCAAGTCATAAATTTTGATCTTCAGAGGAGCATGTTTCAACCTTTACGTGTTCTGTTTGCTTAGCTGGATCTTAATAAATTCTCCTTTTATTCTGTTAGACGTGCGATCAAGATGATGATGAGGTGGAAATCGCTGTGGACAATGCTGCGTTCATGGACGAGTTCTTCTCTCAGGTCAGTGTTATTGAACGAGTAAGTGTATGAAAATTCGGCTTGCTGTACTTATATTTATGAGCACCTGTATTTGAAATCTGAAAAATGTCTGTTTCAGATTGAGGACATCAGGAGCAGTATTGATAAAATTGATGAAAATGTGGCTGAGGTCAAAAAGCTTTACTCCGTCATCCTGTCTGCTCCTACATCAGATCAGAGTAAGACATCTCACTACCACCAGCTTTTCTTCATGCTTTACTTAATAGTAATGGGAGGCGGAAAAAATTGATATATTAGAATGAATACAGTTGGATTGGTATGAAAACACCTGCAAATCAAATAGTTTAATCTTTATTTTAGATAAGTTGATTTGTGTGTGCCATATATGCTTCATCTTTCTCAGAAACACAAGATGATTTGGAGGCAATCACTAATGACATCAAGAAGATGGCCAACAATGCAAGAAACAAGCTCAAGAGTAAGCCCCCACCACCACCACACTGCTTGTCAAACCAGATTAAATGTTACTCGGATTTAACGTGCAATGATGTGTGATAAATTCAAGTTAATGTCATAAGTCAGTAACTTGGACTACTTCCCAGCTATCGAGAGGAATCTGGAGTCAGAGCAGCAGGAGAGGGTGTCGGCTGACATGCGGATACGTAAATCGCAGGTAAATTTCACCCATCAGACCGTCCAAGTAACATTTGGATGAAGCAGATTTGTAGATATGTAATTTTTGACGAATCTAACTTTTTATTTATTTTATGGGATTCTCTTGGATTTATCAGGCTTGTTATTTATTGACTGTTGACAGATGTAACGCTCGTCAAAACATGTAGGAGAGTTCAGATTCACTTTGCAATAACTTGTGTGGTTTCTTGTTTGTTTAGAATCAGGTAAAATAAGAAAATTAGTTATTTTATTTTTTCATGACTTTATGGCTCAATGATATAAGGGAAAATTGTTTATTGATTTTACAAGAGCTGTATTTCTCAATATCAATGAACGAATGTTTCGGTGTATATAAATTCGAGTTCAGTGGAAATTTTTTTCCACACCTGCCTGCATGCACACTAGTAATAGACCGTGCACAGAAACAAAATCTGCAGACCTTATTAATACACTTGTGGTTGTCCTAAAAATGTTTGCAATGAAATGGCACTGAAACCTATTTATTGCAGGTCAGGCTGTCTCTTGTGGTGAGGATGTGGCACATGTTAATGTTGCCATAATGGTACATTTTTGATCTGTTATGCAGCCTTATTTCCTTAAAATGAGCTGATTATGTCCAAAAGTGCACCAGGCCGCTCTGCTTCCTCCTTTACAGTGCTGCAGCATCATACTACTACAGTTACCATTAAGAGACAAATGGGTACAGCTCATCAGCAAAGGCCCTCTGAGTTTTGTTACAGCTTGGTTGCAGTTTTCAGTTTGAGCTGTTGGATGTCACTACATCCCACGAAGTGTCTTTTAAAAGTTGTAGTTATTTGAAACATGACAAAGTGTTTTACAGAGATGTTCCTCTGTCTCTAAACTGTCTCCAGCAGCGTGCTATTTGATTTTAACTCTGTCTCCCAGCATGCAGTGTTGTCCAGGAAGTTTGTGGAAGTAATGACAAAGTATAATGAAGCTCAGGTGGACTTTAGGGAGAGAAGTAAAGGGCGTATTCAGAGACAACTAGAGATCAGTAAGTTACCACTTTATACACTGAAATCAAGACATGATGGTCCTGTGATCCTCTGTGTTAGAAAATGTAATCTTTTTCTTTTCATTTCTAGCTGGAAAAGCAACAACGGATGACGAACTGGAGGAGATGTTGGAGAGTGGAAATGCTGCTGTATTCACTGCAGGGAGGTGTGTGTGCGCGCGTGCATGCGTGCGTGCTTTCCCGCTGTTTTCAGTAACATACTGCTTATCATGTACATTTAAAGTTGTAAGCTGCTCCATAAAACTGAAAAAACTTTCATTAGCGAGTCATACTTTTCTCTTGACTTGTTTGGGTAAAGGTTATTCTTGTCACTTTGAGTTATACTTTTACATATTCAACAAATAATAAAATGTCTCAAAAGTGAGACTTATTTTGGACCTTGTAGATCACAGCTAGAATGGCTCAAGATGTGCAGGAAAATGCCACAATGTTTTCTAATCAGGATGAGTCATTCCATTCAGGGAGCTGCTGATAAATGAGCGCTTCAACCTTTTTGCAAGTTTGTGCTCAGATTAATAAAAACATGCCTGTTACCACAAATGGGAGGAAAATTCCTTGCACAAGGACACACAGCTTGAAATGATACTTTTAGATGTGAGCATGCCAGATTTAATGTGTTCTTCATACAAATACAAGAGTTCTGGTATGCTGCTGACTTGTTTGAAATACTGTCTTCAAATAGTTATCCAGTACATATCAAGCTCAGTGGTGCTTAAAAATTTGTGAACTCCCAGCTTCATAACCTTAAAGAGGGGGTTTCATGTCATTATTAGGCACATAATTACCTTTTAGGGCACAATCAAATAACTGTGTGTCCTTCAGTAGTTTTGAAAATGCAGTATACCTAAAAAAAAAAAAAACAAAACTTAAAGAAATGTGACATCACTCCATGTCTGTATCTGACGCCTTAAAAATTCACTGCTGCCCCTTTAAGATGCCTTCTGCTGTTTCCGACACGCCCACTCCACTCATAACAACACACACATGCTCAGGTAGGGTGGAGCTTAGCAAGGAAGGGGGATGTGCTTTGTGTTAGCAGCCATTCTGGCAGCCATGTTGGTTTCCACAGGAGATTCAAGGATTTCGCAAATATGCGTGAATGAGTCAAAATAACCCCCAGGACATGTTTTACGGGGAGGGAATGACATGATAACATAATAAAAAGCTCAAAAAAGTCAATTTTGCATGTTACCCCCCTTTAAAGTAGTTGAGAATCCCCAAAAATAAAAAAGGCTGGTTAAAAGTTTGCCTTGTGCTTTAATTGTTGAGGGTACTTAATTCAGTTTAGTATCAGTTTATTTAATTTTATTCAGACATTGTGAATACTTAGAAAAAACACGAAACAAAGCCCAAATAAAAACAACAAACAAACAAAAAACAGAAAGGATACCATATTCATATAACATGTGTGAACCTCTTTGATTTTAAATTAAAGTGTATGCCAGACAGTTTGCTTTTCTCAAATACCAGGGATCAGTCAAAGTCTGATCTTCTCATTACATTTGCATGAATTTATCAGAGTAGATGTAAATGAGATTTTCGTTCTAGTTCTTTCTAGAAACCTAAGTATTCATGAGATGTTTTGAGTTCACCATCAGGAAAATGCTTAAAAAAAAGAGAGAGAAAGACAAAGAAAGACAAAGATGTGTTATGGCAGGGCTGCAAAGGGAAAAGGAAATAAAACACTGCTTTGCAGAAATGTTTTGTGGAGGTATAATGAAGAAATAAACTTTTGAAAATTGTTGTGGGTACGATCATGGTTTCGGCTGACTTGCTTCTTGAAGGATCTCTGAATAATAACACCAGCAAATTCTTGAACTTTGTTCAACTAAAGACAACTTAAAGTAGAATAATATGAAGGTTTTAAAATAGACTGATGCACTCAAGTTTAACTAAAAATCTCTGTTTACAAGTTAGCCATTTTTAACATGCTTCTAAAACTTGATTTAATCATTCTCCTAAGTAAATAAGCAAGTTGTTACATTTTGTCATGCTGGTTAAATTTGGCTTTCTTAAATTCCAACAAAGTGAAACTCTAATGATTTTTGTTTGTACTTGTATGCAGAAACATGAAAATTATGAATGGGCTCCCCAATTAAAATACTACTGTAATAAAATCACGATGAGTAACTTAAAAATGTGTCTGCACCCACTTTTTATTTTATTATCCTGTCCAGTTTGTTTGGGATAGATGCCAGTGTTTGTATTGACCCTATGTGATCATGGTTAACCTGTCCTCCCTGCAGATTGTGGATTCTGGGATCTCGAAACAAGCCCTGAGTGAGATTGAAGCCAGACATAAAGACATTGTTCGTCTGGAAAGTAGTATCAAGGAGCTGCATGATATGTTTGTAGACATTGCCATGCTGGTGGAGAGCCAGGTATAATCGTCTACCTGTCATTACTCATTCATTCACTCATTTATCCATTCTTTGAATTCATCCTGGAATCTTTTCCATTTCCAGTCAGACTTTTTTTTTTCCTCCTGATTTTCCTCTTCCTGCTATTACTGTGATCTGACGATCAATCATCTGTTTCCTCTTTTTCCAGCTCCATGCTTTTCTTACATCTGTCTTCTGCCACTACCACCTCCAATTCATCCTCCAACATAATGGAACATAAATGCAGTCAGCGAGATAAGAAATAGTGTCGTAGTTAACATCAGAACACCAGATTTGTACAGTACACACATAACCGTTGGCCACTGTACATATAAAAACTTAAATGTGACTACCTATTTTTTGCTGCCTACACCATGCATTCTGAGGGAAAGGCTTGTTTGAGGTAAGGGGTATACACTCTTGATGTTTGTGTTGTGCGATTGATTAGAAAACTCATGTTTTCTTATCCCTTTTTTTTTTTTTTACTTTGAAGATAGTGTTATGAAATAAATTCATGAATATAAATATCCATGCTCCTTGCGTTGAATTTACAGTGATGCTTTTTTTTTGTTTTTTTTTTAAATCCCTCTTTGTCACGATTAAAGCTACTCAAAGAGGCTCAAACTCATCCCCCAAGACTTTTGAATATTGCTCACTGGACTAATATTTAATCTGATGCTTTGCTGTTTAGTGTTGCTGTGTGTTTTACTGAATGTTTTGTGTTTTTCAGGGAGACATAATTGACAACATAGAGCAGAATGTATCCCAGTCAGTGGATCATATAATAGAGGCAAAGGAACAGACCAAAAAAGCTATAAGGTACCAGACCAAAGCACGCAAGGTAATGTCATTTTACCCATATTTCATCCAAATCTGATTATGCACTTTTCTTATTTTACTTTTTTCTTATCTTTTACACACTCTTGCACTTTAAGCTGTTTAACACATTCAGACCACACAACATGCCTGCAGTTCACCCTCCTTCATTTCTGTCCACAGTTTGTCATTAAGCACACAAATGTTGCACTCTTTGTGCCTTGCTGTTTCTCTCTTTTTCTTGTTTTGCTTATTTCCTTTTGCTGCCTTTTGTTGCCTCTAACAACGTTCTCGTCAGGGTGGGATGATTGACAGGATTGAGAGCAACATGGACCAGTCAGTGGGCTTTGTGGAACGTGCCGTTGCAGATACTAAGAAGGCTGCAAAGTTTCAGCAAGAGGCTCGCCGTGTGAGTGACAGGTCAAAGATGGGCCGGTTTCCCAAAAGCAAACAAAATTCTGTTTTTTTTATTGGCAAGCGGAAGAAATATGAGACTATAATAAGAAAAATGACACAGACTCCGATAGACAATTGGAAAAAGAAAAAGTCAGATTCAAATATCATAAACTTTACATTGTTCATAAAGTTCATAAACTTTACATTGTGTTAACATGAGCACAGAGTCCATGTTATTTAGGACACCCTGAGCTTCTTTCCTCTGCTTTCCTCTGTTTCAATGCATTAAGTAGACACCAGTTTGAGACACAAACGGCTAACAAGCAATAATTTAGGTTTTAGGGTTTCCAGTGTGGAAATCGTGGAGATTTCATATCTGGGCCAAGACGTCCTGTTCCAGGAGGCAATCATTGTTTAAGGGCAGATAAGCAGGAGTCATTGAATAGTCAGTGGTTTTGAGAGAATTTTGGCTAATAAATTTAGCCTCTCTTGCTGTTCCCACATTTACATGCATGTAAAAATGTTATTGTTTAGAAATAACCTGCATGTAGAAATGTTATAGTTTAGAAATATGCAGACTACAGAAGCCAGTGGATCTAAAAGAAAGAGCTTCTCCGACGTGCAAATACCTTCGTATTAAGGTTAACCATCAGCTGAAGCCATGAGAAAAATGTTTGCAACTTACTTTTTTTTGAAGATTTGATTTTTATCTGGACTGAATATTTTTGTCTCACCAGGACTTCAAATTAGTAAATTCCAACCCTAGATGAGCAGCAACACATGATGAAAACTGAAACTTTAGGGCAGCATAGTGGTGTGGTGGTTAGCACCGCGGCCTCGTTCAAGCCTTGGCTGGGGAGGGGTTAGAACAGTGGTCTTCCTGTGTGAAGTTTGCATGTATTCTCCATGTATGCGTGGATTCTCTCCGGGTACTCCAGCTTCTTCTCACTGTCCAAAGACATGCATGTTAGGTTAATTGGTTACTAAGAAAATTCTCCCTAGGAATGTGTCGTGAGTGGTTGGCCCTCTCTGTGTCGGCCCTGCGATAGACTGGCGACCTGTCCAGGATTTACCCTGGCTCTCGCCTGATAATTGCTGGGATAGGCTCCAGCGACCCCTGTGACCCTGAAAGCGGTACAGAAAATGAAATTTGCTGCTGTATCATTCACCACAGTAAAAGTTTGTGCTTTCAGCTCCTCATTTAAAATATTTTGGCTTACTTTGGTGGCATGCAGTGTCTTTCAGTTTAATACAAGCACACAAATATCTTTAGATAACTTTGTAGTGTGAAACTTCCCATCTACATCTTATGGTACCATACCGTCGTCTTCCACTTGTCCAAGATTAGGTCGCAGGGGCAGCTGCCTAAGCAGGGAAGCACAGACTTCCCTCTCCCCAACCACAGCCACCAGCTCATCTGGGTGGATTCCGAGGCGTTCCCAGGCCAGCCGGGAGACGTCCCCTCCAGCGTGTCCTGGGTCTTCCCCGGGGCCTTATCCCGGTGGGATGTGCCTGGAACACCTCACTTGGGGCGTCCAGGAGGCATCCTAACAGGGTGCCCGAGCCACCTCATCTGGCTCTTGTTTTGAGCCCCTCCCGGATCGAGCTTCATGCCCTATCACTAAAGGTGAGCCTGGCCACCCTGCTGAGGAAACTCGTTTTGGCCGTTTGTACCCGCGATCTAGTTTCTTCGGTCACAATCCACAGATCGTGACCATAGGTGAGGGTAGGAATATAGATCAACCAGTAAATCTTCACCACGACAAACCAATGCAGAGTCCGCATGCCCCTCCCGGGCTGCCACTTTACTGTGGTGGAGAGGTTTGCATGTTCTGAGGATCTTAGGAGCTATGTTGTTCGGGGCTTTATGCCCCTGATAGGGTCACTCACAGCAAACGGGTCTGAAAGGGAGGGACCAGACAAAACAGCCCAAACACCCTTATGAAAAGAGAGACAGCATTGGAGCCACGTGTCCCTGGACACGAGGCTCAGGACAGGATGGAAAAATGGCAGCATGTTCCTTCTCCAGTGGGATATTGAGCTAATGTGATGTGGAACTAATTACAGTTAATCTATAAAATATTTGCTTTTGGGAAACCTGGACAACATGTAAGCCATCCCCCACAATTAAGACTTGTGATCCTGACCTGTGATCATCTCCAACCGTCCTTCCTGGTCTGCTACCAAGCCTCCACCCTGTGCCTTGTGGATCCTCATGCTTTGAAAACACCCATGACCTTCCCACCGTCAAAAACCAGAATCAAGACCAACCCACTTCCTTCCACTGAAACACAAACACTCTCTCTGACAACTTTTATCTCTTTTTTTTTTTCTCTTGCATCTTCTTATTTTCAGTGTTGTCTTTTAACATGACTACTACACTGTCTTTTATTTAGAGATACAGTTTGATTTCCTGCCCTTACAGGATTTGTGTTGGAAAATGTCACATTGTTTTTTACATGCAAGCAGTCCTGAACGAGCCGAGTTTATATGGAAACCAGACTGCAATGATAACTCGTGATATGACCCATTTTTTTCACCTATTTTTGTCAAAGATGGTGAGCAGAGCTCTCTCAAGCCATGCATCTTATTGTTGCACAGATGCATCAGCCAAACATTAATATTGGTCCACATTCAGTTTGTTGGTTGCAGTCTGTCTTCAAATGGGATAATGGCAGCTGATGGCAAGGGCCAATATTTTCTTTGGTGTGTCCTGGTTTGTTCAGTTGACTTGTCCTGAAACTGAAAGTTAATTTACTTATTTTTTGACACAAGAAAGGAAAAAAAAAAAACAGCACGTTGTAAACACTGAAAATTTATGAAGATGGTTTAACAGGCTAAAAAGATTTGAGATGGGGAGATGTAATTTTAAAGGAGGAGATAAATTTGTATGAATTAATCTGTGCTCATTCAAAGACTGTAATGAAGAGCTGAAATACTTTAAAATGAATTGGTTATGTTTTATTTCATATTTAATTGTTTCTTTGGCATTAAAACTAAAATAAATGACAAAAAGATTTGGCATCAGCCAAATAATTGTTTTCCTCATCTAAACTGAGCCAGAATTTTGCATTTGGTGTTGCCCTAATAAATATCATGACTGTTGCACATAATTGTAAATCCCTGATTTTTTTTCTTTCTTTTTTTTTTTTTTTTTTAAATATATGATTTTCTGCTCAGATTAGGACCTGACCAGACTGTGTTCTTGCTTATTCCCTACAGAAAGTGGTGATATTAGTGGTGGTTGTGTTGATCTTGCTGGCAGTTCTAGCTCTCATAATTGGGTTGTCAGTAGGATTGACTAAAAGCCAGTGAGCTATTTCAGTAAGAAAAGAGGTAAGGGTGAGTAACTGGAGCAAATATCCACTCTAGTACCACAGCAGGTGTGGGTATGGTGCATGCTTAGAAAAATACTTGCCTTCAGGCTGCATGACTGTTTTCTTTCTATCCAAGGAGCTTACAAGAGGTGTGTTTGTGTGTGTTTGTAGTTGGGTGTGGTTTATCTTCCTCCACCAATCTGCATTACTTGCCTCTGGTTACTGCTGAACAAACAAAGCGGTGTTAGTGGAGAGTTAGTCTCATTGTTTCAGCTGGTGTTTGGTCTGTGGGGGTCACTCCAGTGCTCATGCACTCTGTTAGTAACACCGTCCTCCCCTTGTCTCTCTGTTTTCTACCCTCTGTAGAAGACCATCATCATTGGTGTAGTCTGTGTTGTGGTCGCTCTCATCATCCTCACCATCATCCTGACCCAGACGCTATAGTGGGACTGCTTCCATCATCTTCGTATTCATTATCCAGTCCATCCTGTTCTCCATCAGCTCGTCAATAAAAAAACAACTTATCCTGATCACTCGTAATGGATAATGTAAGATTTAACAACCTTCCAGTTAGAAAAAGAAGAGGCGGTCTTGCCTCTGGAAAAGGGAAGTTGGCAGTCTTTGACTCCTTTTGATTTTGGACGTTTTGAGGATGTTCTGCTGCAAATGAGGAATTGGGGCAAAACACCTATTGCACCTCTGTGGAGGCGAAAAGGGAAATGAAAAATAACTGATCATGTTGTCACTCCTGTGTCGCCCAAGCATTTCATTGTTCAACATTTGATGCCAAAGTTTCACTGTTTGTTTGTCATACATTTGTTTAACTATGTAAGAATCACATGACCTCCCAGATCATTAATCATTGCCTTTATGAGCCTTGACACATTTTACAACTTTAAAGCTATTAAATGTTCACTTCTCTGGGATCTTGTTGGTTTTGGGGAGTTCCTGCACTTTCACACTTGAGAAGATGTAATTAAATCCAAATTTAAGTAATAATAATGTAAATAGTAGTTTTTTTTTTTTTTTTTTAAACAATCCTGAAAGTGTCCCAGTTCTTCAACTTGAAGCTAACTGGTTTGGCTCTCCTTAATCCGAAGATTAGAGGGCTGCAGTGGTTATCGTGTAAAAGGGTTAAGCATTTGGTAGAAATTGCATCTTCTCAAATCTGTAACTTGTTTAGACATGACTATATGTTCACCTGTTACTGTGCTACAAAAACATTTTTAACACCAAAGAGTTTGCAGAGAGGCTCATAGTAACACTAGTGTCTCATTTCCAGTAAGTGCCAGAATAGTCTATTTATTGTACTTGATTTTAATGAGTTGCCTATGAAGTCGCACATTAATGGAAAGCCAAACATACAGTAAGATCCCTCATCCTGGTGTGACATGACTTAACTGGTATGTCTTCTTAATCCTCACTGTCCTAAACACTCAACTGAGTTACCAGTTTTAGTTGCAGCCCTGCAGGCATGCTCATGACAATCTTAACTGTGTTACATGCTTTGTCTAATATTTCTGACTCTTGATTACAAATGAACTGAGGAAGAAATATTACAAAAAATAACATTAAAAGAGAATGTCACAACTGAATTTACTACAGGGTTGTTGTTGCTAATGGTAGCTGGACAACTGACAACTTGATTGGTCGCTATCATTTCAAGGTAGAGGAAGACTGATAGTTAAGAGCCACAGTGCACATGCTTTCAATCATGGCTCTAACAGTCAAAGAAAGCAGGTGATCCTAGCGGTCCATAACAGAAGAGATACTATTTACCAGGGCCTGTTTGTTGCTTTTCAATATTGTGCAGGAGGCACTTGAAAATGGGAGGCGTCAGCACATTTTTGGAATATGGTCTGTCTTCAGCATAGGCAGTAGATCAAAGTGTTGGTACACTTTTTTTTTTTTAGTTAAGTGTTAATTACTTTGAATAAAGATTCTTGTTTTATAAAAACTGACTGACTGTCCTTCTGTTTGTGTTAAAAAGTAAATATGTAACTGAATTCTTACCCTTTTTGATGACTGCATGTTATGAAGAAGTTGTGTGAATGTGTTTTATGGTTTAGTAGTAGCTGCTGTCAGCAGATGGTTGATGCTGCACGTTAACCACCGTGTTGCAAAGTGCAGCTTTTAATAACTGGTACAGAAGGAGAGGTAGGTTTTGTCACCTTTTCTCTTTACACACACACACACACCCTTACTCCTTTGACCTTTTGTTCTCCTTTTCCTCGTTTATTTCCTCAAATGAACATCCATAAATGCAAATCACTACATTGTGTCAGCAGCTTGGTGTTTTGACACTGAAGTAAGCCTTTTTTCTGACTGCTTCATTTTTTACTTTTTTTTTTATATTGAATCTCCAGAAAAAAGATGATGATTACTTTGTGCTGTGCCATCATTGGGATTGTTGGGTTCTCCTATCTCTACAGCTTTTTCTCATAAAAGATCTTACAGGTGAAACATCAACTTTTAACACTACATTCATTACTTGCTGACTTCAACGTTTAAACACACTCATTATATGTCTTTGTTGTTTGTAGGGAAGCGGATATCTCCAAGAGAGAACACTTCCTGAGGTGTTGCCCCTTTTTTTGTCCGAGCCATCAGTTGAATCCTGAAAATATAAATATTTTTGAAAAACAAAACAAAAAAATATATCTGTCCTGTCCCTTTCTTCCCTCTTTAATTATTTTATTTTCATGCTGTTTAAAGTGTTTGAAAATGTGTTATGTGTAGATTTTTCTGAAGTCTGCTTGTTATCAGACAGATGGCTTAACACGTGATTCTTAATCTTAATAAAAGGTAACCGTGGTCGACTATAGTGTAGCGCCTCCTGCTGGTGCGTTAAAGGAACAGTCATTTAGAGAAGTATTTGATTAAAAGATTCATCTGTAAGGATTCATTAAAACATCTAAAATCGGGTGAAGTTTTTTTTTCCCCCTTCAAAAATGTAAATTGAAACAAAAAAATCCAGCTGGGTCGTATTTTCTGGCTTATTTGTCATGACTTAAATAAAATGTGTGTGATTTTTGTTGTGTGTGTGGTCTGTATGAGTGAAACGCTTGTCTTTTCTGTAACTGCGGCTGTCGCTCTCACTGACTGTGTCAACTCAGTAAAGCCTGTTATGTAATAAACACATTTCTGTGCGTTGTACCAAGACCTGTGCCTTTCTCTTTTTGGGGGGATGATAGCGACTTGATTCCGCCAGTTCTGTGTTCGCGTGGAGGGAAGCTGTTTCCTTCTGCCAGATCACTGATCATATGGTGCTCCTGTGGATCCAGGCTACAGCTCATGTGCAATGATGGAACCTTTTGAAGGGCTTTCTGACCTCATTTTTAATTCTCCGTCTCGTTGTTTGGGGGACCGACCCATCAGCACTACCTGGGGCGGGGTTTGGAGAAGGGTGCGCTCGTTTTGGTGCACTGGGCTTGGAGGATGTAGTTCTCTGTTAGATAATATTCACTTAGGCTACATACCATACTGATATCCTTTGTGGTTACAGTAAGTGTTACATCTTTTTATGTATGCCTGTTTTAATCTATGTTGTTATTTGCCCATCTCTGTTTTTTTTTTTTTTTTTTTTTTTTTTTTTTAATGTTTGTCTGGATTTCCTGGTCCCAGTAGACCAAAATTCAGGACTGTTCATGGGTACAATTTAATATCCACTGAGATGCTTAAGAACTGCACTAAAGGAAACTTATGAGATACTTGTGGTTAAAATGTTTTAAATTTTCAACATGAAACACGAAATCTATATGATGCTAATCTTTCACAGGTTCAACAAAACCTCTAGAATTCACAAAAAAGGTTTAAAAAATTCTGTATTTAAAAAAATGTAAACGTATGTATATGTAAAGTATGTATACTGTGCTAAAAGTGGTTTATTGTATATATGCAATTTTCTGAATTTAGAGAATTTAAATCTGCTGCATGATTGATAACAATTACGGTCTCACTCCATTGCAATTGAGCCAATACATTCAACAAAGACCTATTGGCATTTACACCACAATACAAGAGCAGTTCAAAGAAGCCTGACAACTTTATAAAGGTCCAGTCAGGTGTGAAATCGTGTAATCTGTCACTATTTGAATAACACTACATAATCTGCTTCTTATGTTATAATTAACTTGTTTTAATGACTGGTTTAATGAATTTTATAAAGGAGAATGTGAAATGATGGAGCTCTCCAAGGATCAAATTTACATTTTTGTTACAAATGACGTCAACCTACTGAGGGACAACAAATGGAGACTGGCCTGTGCCTTAGACATGTCATTACATTAATGTGTAATATCCATATTTTGACAAAACAAAAACAGCATATCTTTATATTTCTGTTGTAACAATAATACATCTATCATTGAGGGTTTCATCTTATATGACCTGTTCTTCATTTGCTACTATTTGGTCACACTTTGTTTTTATTTTATTTTATTTCATTTTATTTTTTTAATTGTTGTTTATGATTTTTGTTTGTTTTTTTGGGGGTATTTTTTTTGGGGGGGAGGGGGTGTAGTACTATCGTGATGGTTAAAATTTTTTCATTGGCATCAGTTCTAAAGTAAAATAACTGTACCACCAGTCATCTTATGAGGATGCACAAACCAAGTATACTTATATGTTAATATATTCTAATTTTCTTTAAATAGCACCTGCTGTATCCAATGGGAGCGGCTCTATGCTAATATTTCCAACCAGTGGGGGTGAACGTGGGGCGGGTCCACAGCGTTTTTTTTTCTTTACGTATGTGAGTGTGTGTTTTCTGACCAGCTGAAATGGCGGCCCGTAGCGTCGAATCCGACTAACTTTATCGCTCAATAATAAACATAACCATATACAAAGCTCTTATCACATAACATGGAGAGAAACTTTAATGAGAGGCTTCGGAGGCTTTAGTTGAGACGCATTACTTTGACCGCTACGTCTGAACGGAATTAAAACGCAGAGGTAAAGATGAAAAGCTTGGAACTGCCGTATATGGGCTAACGTCAGCTAGCTAGCGTCAATGGTAGCCGACGACTTAAGAAAGGGATTGTCAACTGAGCTAGTTTACGCGAGCAGATAATGCTGGTTAGTTAGAAGCTGTGAATAGACACTGATTCTTAATATAACTGTTATGATATAGCTGTTCTTATTGGCACTTGTTTGTATACAATAACAAAAGCTTAACGTAAACGTATTCAATTTTGTGTGTGATGCTAACCTTAGCTCGCTGGCTAAAGCAACATTGTTGGCTAACGGTAGCAAGGCTAACTAGATAGGCTGTATCCATAGAGAGGTGTGTATTTCTACTCCGCAGATTTAATTACAGTAAAGCATTGCAGCAATAATTGAGTATTCGATCATAACGCCAACCGAGTAACTTTATTTATCCTCCGTAGATTATGGAGGATCCTCATACACGGTACAGCAAACGTCTGGTAAGTAACTTAATCAAACGGCTACCTTTCCGATACGCTTCCTTTATGTTTACAGTGTGAGTGCGTTGTTTTTGACATCCAACGTGTGTATTTTAACATTAGCTCATCAGTCACCTTGAGCCATTCTAACGGATAAAGAGTGCTGTGTTTGTGTGCAAAGGCCTGCTATCTTTTGGCTTGTTGAGTAACGCAGTGCTCCTGCTTTGTGTGTCCTCATAATATCGGTAATGAACTTGTTTTAAAGACCCTGGGTTCAAGAGAAGGTCAAGTTCACCATCTAACCTGACAGCATTTTTCTGCGACTTTGCTAAACCTTATTACAACCCTTGCTTTCCCCTTGTTGTATAGCAATAAAGTTTCTCTCTGCACACAATATTAACCACGTATGTATTCTAGTAGTTTGTTGGATGGAAAAAAATTATGTATGATTTTTATTTATTTATTTTTATTTATTTATTTTTTTCAAGTTTTCAGTTACATTGCATGTTGGATGCCATAAAAGCCTTTTTAAAGCCATAGATTAAATATATGGCTTAATATCAAATTGAGCGATTCGACCTGCTGTTTTTCTTTCTCCCTTAAATGTCAGTGTTGGCAAAGGTTTCATTCTTAAAGTTGGAGGTTAATTGGTGTCCCTGTTGCTCTCAGTTATTAAACTATGAAGTGTTTGTGTTTAGATTATGCTTCGTTTGTTGTGGTAAAGGGATGGGGGTGGGGCCATCTGAGTGGAGGGGTGTTGTGCTTGATCCATCTGTCTAGCCAAGCAGTTAGGGTGAATGGCAAGAGGGGGCTATACAGGGGTGGGGGAGTGTAGAAGATTAACCCCTGCTATTGTAATGCTTTATGTTTGTTTCTTACATGAACTGATTTTGTGGCTGGCAGTATCTTCCCCTTTGATTGATTTTTGAGATTTTTGTGCATGTCTGGGATGAAAGGCTTCTTTTTGTTGTTGCAGTTGTCATTGCCAATAGCAATTTTAGTTGTTTTAATCCACCGTGTCACAAAATTTCTTATGAATTAATATCCTGTAAGATATTTCAAGCATATACAGCATGCAGTAGTTAAGAAGCTTTCTTGATATTTTGTGTTATGTTGTATTGAACTTGGTCTGTGGTGGGTTCATGGACCAGTTATTCTTAATATTTTTTTCGTATGTTTTCGGGCACATTCAAACTGGCACTGTTTGGTCTGTTTGAAACAATCTCTGATTAGGGCTGGGCGATATGAACCAAATATATCACGATTAATTTGTTTTAGATGACGATATATGATATATTTACTGGTATTTTTTACACTAATTTGTCTGAATGTTTGTTTCATTTTTACATCAAATACCTGTTTTTTTAGTATTGAAATATGTTAAAGGTATAGCTCTACTGCAGTGATGGAATTGACAAAACACTGGTTTGAAATGTTTGTTAAATTGAAGTAATTCAAGATGGTTGGCTGGCCATTTATAATTTCTTTGTTAAAGTCTCAGGGAGGATTGTCTTCCAGACAGTTTAAATAATTTGGTGGCCCCTTTGTGGTCAGTTGATGTGCAGGCGGGTCATTACGAAAAAATAAAACAAAAAAATTTGCACAACTAATACCGCGATATAATGATGTATGTAAATATCATATCTCTCTCTTGTAAATATATTCCGATATATATCAGTACATCACACAGCCCTACCTCTGGTTCCCTTCCATAGGTAGTATAGTTAGTTTTAAGTAGTGTGAATGCTCATTTGCATTCTTGTACATACCAAAGCGGTGGCCTTTTGTTTGATGAACTGAGTTTTCTTCCTTCTGCTGTTTTTAGTCTTGGACAGTGGTTGTGTCTAGGACTATCGTCCATAGAGAGCAGTTGTAACTGATGTTTTCCAGGCAGTTTGGTCTGCTTTCAGCAATCCTTGCTCAATCAAATCTAGTCCCCCTGGCTATCTTGGTGTGACTGCACCATAAAATATGCGCATGCAAAATGCACATACGTATACACATGCTGACAGATGATAAAGTGAAATCAAAGACAGAAGTATTTTAAGAAGTTTTGGCCTGCAAAACTTTTCCAACACTTATTCATAACTTTGTGTGAGAATCCGTTGCATGTAACTATCATTAACATATGAACGTGTATGGCAGTGTTGGTGCTTAATTGTGATTTTGTTTTTTTTGGTTAACTTCAGTCATGTTTATCTCATTCTATCACTGTAATATTAATAAAAGCCTCCAAACAGTTGTTCATCTGTCTCAACCTTGAGCTAGGCAGCCAAACCCAAACTGTATATTTTTTTTACCCCACCTAAGGAAATCCCAATCTTTGTCTTAATTCAGTTGCTCAGTGCAAATCATATAGTTTGTTTGTTTGTTTCTGATAAAGAAGTCAACAAAAAACGTTTTCTGTCTTTAGCGCACAGGTACACGCCGCCGCTATCAGGATGACGGAATCTCAGATGATGAAATTGAAGGGAAACGAATGTTTGACCTGGATGAGAAGTTGGAGTGTAGGAGGTTTGGCTCGGATCTGATCAAACACATGGATGGAAAAGGTAGGATGGACACACAAAAAAAATTAAGACAAATTTGAAATGTCATTAAAATCATATTTGACTACATTTATGTCATGTAAAGGCAGGTAGTTTAAAAATTGTGCTTGTATTAAAACATGTCGCTGTCGCTTGGTACTGGTAAAGTTTTGTAGTTGTACCTGTAAGATTATCTTTTCAGGTTGTTTTTTTGATAATTAATTTTCTGTGCTTTTGTCAAGATTTTACATATGAATATATCCAGAGAGAAGGACTCAGGGACCCCATAATCTTTGAGAAGAGTGATGGGCTTGGCCTTCAGTAAGTTACAGTCATTTACTGTTTAGCCACAGAATTAATCACCCCAACATATCAGGCACAGTTATTTTAAACCAAAGCCGGTAACTGTATTAAAAAATGTAAAATCTATGGCGCTTTGTTTCTCTCTTGCAGAATGCCAGACTCTGACTTCAGTGTGAGTGATGTCAAACTGTTTGTTGGTAAGTCCTGCAAAAATGGACAAATATGAGGGCTTTTTCATACTATTTGTACACACAAGGTCATGCAAACAAAATAACCCCACTTTTCAAAAATGTGGTATTTGTTGTGCTTCAGTTGCTAAACCTAATGATTACAAATAATAAATGCTAAGTAAATGACATAATTGATATTTATTAGGACATTGGATTTTGATTCATTTACATTGGTTTACACTGATGAACTCCTGGTAATTTTCTTACAGGTAGTCGGCGCATTGTAGACGTAATGGACGTAAACACCCAAAAAGGAATTGAAATGTCGATGGCTCAGTGGCGGCGCTACTATGAGACACCACCATCAGAAAGAGAGAAACTCTACAATGTTATCAGCTTGGAGTTCAGCCACACTAGGCTGGAGAATCTGGTCAAACGACCGTCATCGGTAAGAATCAATGGAATTTTCTATCTCAGCTCTTTTGCATGATCCAGGGTTTTACTGAATATCAGAGCAGAAATACTGGCTAGTTAATTTATTTTTGTGTTGGCCCCCGTAAAGTCCTCAGAGCAGCATTTGCTTGATTGTAATAACATTTTTCTTTGTGGTATTTTTTTTTATTTTTCTCCTTTCTTCCTCTTTTTCTTTGTCATATTTCTTTCCTATATTCTCCAGGTGGACCTTATTGACTGGGTGGACAACATGTGGCCCAGACACCTCAAAGAGAGACAAAGAGACTCCACTAATGCCATCATTGACATGCATTATCCCAAAGTACAGAAGTGAGTAAAGCATTGAAATGGGCCTTTTCCTCTGCACATTTTTCCTTCCTTTCCACACGGCGCGGCACGCTTCTGTGTTTCATCTGGGAAAACCAGTTATGACCCGATAAGATTTTTCACTCCTGTTTCAGAGGTAGCTCTAACAGTGCTGAACCTACACAAAACGTGAGGTAACTGACGGCTGTCCACTGATTGGTCAAAGGAAGTTCCGTTGCCATACGCGTCATGCGTGTTTCGCTTTGCCTCTTCTAAAAAATATCTGGCTCTGTTTTCGGTGACTACAAGCCACAGAGACAACAACAGCAGTAACACCTCGGTATCATCCAATCCCTCCTTTGTTTTTTTTTACTTTACTGACCACCGCATGGCTGACGTCTCAACTGTGCCTACTCCACCCACCTCCAGGTGGTAGACTACTACTTCGACTGTGTGGAAACACAAACTGTCCTGGTCATCTTTAGCGTGTGGCGCTGTATTGTGCTGTACCGTAACCTGTGCAGCTGCAATGGAAAAGGCCCAAAAGGCTCCTGTGGGACAACTAAGACTATTTATTTTTTTAAACTTTAAGTTGCATTTCTATATTTATTGTTTAGTTTAAAATATTTAGAGTGCTTCAGCTCTGATGTTTTTTTTTTTATTTTTTTTTTTATCTGATTTTATTTAATAAATTCTTTAAGAATATTTTCTGTCATTCTTTTACATTTCTTAGGTACTGCCTCATGAGTGTGCAGGGCTGCTTCACAGATTTCCATATTGACTTTGGGGGCACATCAGTCTGGTACCACATTCTGCGAGGAGGAAAGGTCAGTCAGGTTTTAAAGGCTGAATACTTGAAGTGGCCAGGTGGAAACTTATTTCACTTTTGGTGTTTAGAATAAATTTGAAATGGATCACACGCCTCTTATTTTTTCCATCTTAAAGGATAACTTTCTTTTTTTTTCCAACCTTGACCTTATTTCTAGGAGTTTACGTGCATTTAAGCGCAAGATATTGCGTTGAGTCGCCCTTCGGTGTACATCCTGTAAAATGAGCGAGACAAAGCAGCCACTATATAAGACATTATCTGCTGTGAAACTCCTTCATTTCACCAATGCTTTAAGTAGAATGAATGAACGAATGAGTACTATTGTGAGTTCAGAGTTTCGCAAATGGTGTGTATGTCCTCTTAGCTGTACTATGGAAGCACGCATCGTGAACGCGCGGCCCTAAAAAGTGTATAGAACACCCTGATAGCTAACAGAAAGTTAAATCTGGACTCACAGGACAATAGTACTGTGAGACAATAGGACTTAAAGTGATGCAGAAACTTTACTGGTGAGTAAATGCACATATATAGTCCTAGAAATAAGGTCCAGGTTGGAAAAAAAAGAAAGAAAGTTTTCCTTTAGCATCTTGCAATGCAGATGAAAATGTGAATTAATGCCAAGAATATCTTTTTAATGGGGGCATACTAGTAATTGTATCCAAGTTTTGCTCCTGGAGTCTTTTTTTTTTTTTTTTTTTTTTTTTTAAACAAGTGAAATTGTTTAGAACCATTGTTTGATATTTTACAATTTTCTCTCTGAACCTGATGCAGTGAATATTTCTTATGGCAAGAGCAGAGGTTAAGTCAGCTTATTTTCCACACAGGATGTTTCAGATATTGTATTTATACTATTCATTTAATGAGTATACTGGTACCATTCTCAGTACAGCAGTCTCTCTACTTTGTCTCACAGTAGCAAATATCTGGAAATCAATCTTTGAATGTGAAGAGTTTTTTTTTTTGTTTTTTTTTTTTGTTTTTTAAGACAAGTCTTACAAGTAAAGTGAAATATGTCTTAGGCAAGATATTTTAGATATTTTTGGGGGTAGGGGGGTGTTTTATCTTCACCTGTGGGGAAAAATACACAAGAAAAGACTGGTACAAATTGTTGATATGAGTGACTTAATTTTCCTCTGAGTTTTGAGAAGAATCACTAATATTAGCATTGTATATATTTTTCATAAATAGATCCACAGTTAACACACTTAACTGTAAATTAAAAAAATTGAAATGAAATGTAAAACTAAACACACTTGCGCAAAATCTTTTTTCTGTTGTGTTCCCTACAGCACTGATCTTTTTAAGTGTTAGAGCAGTATAATTGGGTGAAGCTCAGAGCAGACCATAAAGTTTTCACGAATAACAAAACAATAAAATGACAAATAATAAAATTTGTTATTTTATTGTTTGTTTATTGTTCACAATAAATCTATTGTCCAGTAAAATTTTAAGCTGGATTTAAAGTATTCAGGCATTGTGCTGGATCTCCGGTGTGCAGTTTTTAAAGTAAAAAAAAAGAAAAGTGGAAACTACTCAATAACATGATGTGTATGCTAATCCGGCCTAATGTCATGTTGAGTTCATCTACCAATGCTATGAGAGAGACAGCTTTGCTCTCAAACACATAAGAAGTTGAGCAGGCCTTGGAAAACGTGTGGTAGAGAGATCCAGCTGCAGTTTAGATATACATGAGACCAAGGATTGATACAATAGACCAGAGACATTAATGAATAGTTAAACGTAGGCTATGGAGGACATGGGCTTCAGCACCCAGAGGACATTCAACTAGGTCCTGTTGAAAAGCTACAAAATCTGGACTGTTTGTATCTGAAATGGAGTATTAGTTTATTATTTTGTTATTTGTGAAAATTTTTGAATTTCTTATGAAAATTTGTAAAAGCACCCCCCCCCCCCTTTTTTTTTTTTTTTATTTCTTTTATTAAACCACAATAAATCTAGCAGAGCCTGTTCCAAGAAAAGACTAGAAATCAGGCTGGGGATATTTTTTTGCCTTTACCCCTGCTTCAGAGATGTTTGTTTTCATTCAAGACTTCAGGGCATCCTTTGATCCAGAATGACTTTCATCTGACGTGGACTAATTATGCAACCAAGATGATGTGCACTTCATGTATGAATTCAACTCAGGACCATGAGATTATTTACCTGTCCTCCTTCCAGGTATTTTGGCTGATTCCACCCACTCCTCAGAACCTGGAGATGTATGAAAACTGGGTTTTATCAGGAAAACAGGGAGACATCTTCTTGGGGGACAAGTGTCATGACTGTCAGAGGATAGAGCTCAAGCAAGGCAACACCTTCATAATCCCATCAGGTCTGTAATTCTAATACTACCATGATACATGCATACGGTATACTCAGTTGCATACACTCTCTCCAACTTTTCCTGAAGAATCCTCACACATGCACTTAACCACCACATTCCTTCAACATGCTGTGTGTTATATGTTGCAGGGTGGATCCATGCCGTTTACACCCCAGAGGACACTTTGGTGTTTGGGGGAAATTTCCTACATAGCTTTAACATCCCCATGCAACTCAACATCTACAACATTGAGGACCGCACACGGGTGAGAAACACTTGTTGTATCCAAATTTTCCACTGTTCTCTCTCAATGAAAAATCATTTATTATTTTAGATTTTGCTCATGAATGGAATGGTTCAGTGTGGTGGGTATTTGTCAGTGGCAGAATAATGACAAGAATAATGACAAATAATCCTCATTACTTTTGATTGTAATGTTTGTCAATGCTTAAGAAAAAAATGTAATGGCTCTTATGTTGTCTTTGTTTCACAACATTATTTAAAAACTAAGTGTTTCACTCAGGAAAGTTAATTAGAATTAGAAGTTTTGTATGAGTCTTACAATGTGGTAGAACTTGAGACCAGAATTACACCTGGACTAAAAACTCAGTTGGAGACCACTTGCATTGATTTGTTTATTAAAAACACCAAGTATTAAAAGAATTACTCTGTTATGATTCTTGAGTGTCATATGAACTGGATGTAAATTTCTTCAATCTTAAAATCAGCTCTGCTGAACCATGTATTCATGAACTCTGTAGCTGTCACAGGTAACCAGCCCATTAGCAGTGCTAGAGTGTAAATATGACGTGGTAATGACTAGGGATGTATATCGTTATGATTTTATCGATACCGATACCAATATCAATACTCCTTATCGATACCGGTATTTATCGATTCTCTTATTGATACTATAATATAAGTTAGAGTAAATAATAAAGACATTGCAAGATGTTACAAGATCCAGCGGTGGAGAATATTTGTTCAGATGATGTTGAAGAAGCCTGGACATAAAAGTGGGTGAAGGACAGCTGGGAGAATGAGGGAATTGTGTCTGTCTTAGTCCATCATTGTGATTATTTGACTGCGTAATGATAACTCGATGGTTAGGTAGATGTACAAAAAGTATCAATAAGAGTATCGTTAGTCCAGAATCTTAACGGTACCCTGGTATCGTTAAGATTAGGAACCAGTACCAAACGATACCGGTACTCGGTATACATCCCTAGTAATGGCAAATAGCCTCGTTTATACATCATGTGATTGCGAGACTCAATTGTGAAGTTGCATCGCATTTTCAAACTTTATCATGGACCATTTTTCCATAAATGACTTAAATGCTGTGCTTAAAAAAAAAAACTCAGGAAAGAAATCTTAAAAGTCTTTTAAATGTCTAAATGAAAATCATTTCATACTGTAGAGTCACGAAATATTAAAGTTCAGATCTCAGATGATATATTGATGTTAATAAAAGTTACAAGAATATTTGATCCATTTAAGCCGTAATATAAAGAAATAACTTCAAAACGGTAATCCAACTTGTTCAGCTGTGCACATTCCTGGGATGGACATGTTCTTGGTGTAATACTATGCAGGAGAGGTACTTGCGGCTTCTTGAGGGAGTGCATGTGTTTATGTCTTTACTTTTTTTTTCTTTTTCTTTTGTCTGATCTTGTCAATAGACAGCTAAATGATGATGACTTTTTCGTCACTTTGGCTTTGTTTTGATAGATAAAAAAATACACTTCTCCAAAATTTTGAATGCTATATGTTAAGCTGAGTCAGCAGAGAGGAATAGCTCCTCTCCAGCCTTTTTAAAAAAAAAATTTCAGTATATAATGTGAAGAAATTGTAACAAGTCTTTTATTTAAAGAAAAATTCAGAAGTGAGAACATGTGACTATATGATAAAAAAAAAAAAAAAAACTTGTATAGTCGATGTATGTGTATTTGTCTGAACAGTGTTCCTAACCATTTTTATATTTTCCTTTAGGTTCCTGCAAAGTTCCGCTACCCATTTTACTATGAGATGTGCTGGTATGTCCTGGAGAGATACCTCTACTGTCTGACCAACGTCTCCCACCTCACACCTGAGTTCCAAAAGTATTCCCTTGGTATAGGTAAGGAATAGTGAATTCAATGAAACATTGTAATCCTCATTTTATTTCTCTTTAACACACAGGTGCAGGAATTAATTGCTGAACTAAACGTCTACTACCATGCGCCATATTTTTCAGGACTAAAGCCTACTGATGTTGAAGACAATGATCCTTCCAGGAATGGCACCTCCAATGGGATTGATAGTGATGTTGAAAATGAGATCAAGCCTAAGGAAGAAGAAATCAAAGAAGAACAGGTAGCTCAAGTTATCACATCTCAGCACATGCTGACCCCCTTTGAGCTGGAGGGACTGTGGAACCTTTTAGGGAAGTTGGAGGAGCTGCCGGCCCACAAAAAGTGTGTCCCTACAGGGATTAGGAATGCTGCAGCTCTGTTAGCGGACATAAGGGTAGGTGTAACCACATTTCCTTGTGCATCTCACTGTGAACTAATATTGACCAAACTGCACTTGCCCAGATAATGAATATTTTTTGTCTCATGGCTTTTCACCTTTCAATTTTGTGTTAAGACTGTTCTGAAAGAGTGTAACATTGATGACCTCAAGCAATCCTACACTGGAAAGCCAATTGTTAAATGGCCGAAAAGGGTGAGAAGAATCTTTTTTTATTTTATTATTTTATTTATTTATTTATTTTACATTTTCAGCTATTTGGATGTACAGTAAACTGGGACGTTCCTCTGTATACATTTGTTGATGAATCTTTTATGGAATCAAATTACAAGCCTTGGTATTAAATATTTGCATGACACTATTGGTGACACTTCAGCACAGCTTGCTAACATATGTTTCCACCATGTTTCTGCTGTTTGTTTTTTTGTACAGCCATCATGGTACCAGCCCCCCATTGCTCCTCCACCAGTTCTTTACCGCCCTCGCATGGGTCCCTCCCTCCACAAGCATCCGAGTTCTACCAAACGTTCTTCCATCTCAGCCCTGAGGCGCAGACGGGTTAGATGCAAGCGCTGTGCTGCCTGCCGCAGGAAAGAGTGTGGCACCTGCCAGTATTGCCATGACATGAGGAAATTTGGTGGTCCTGGCCGTATGAAGAAAAGCTGCGTCATGAGACAGTGTCTAGCAGTAAGACATCAAACGCATCAGTGTATTTGTGTGTTAAAACTTGGATGACGCTGCCAGTCTGTACACATATTCTTGTTAGAGTCTTTGGTCAATAGTGGAAACTGTCTTAAGGTGAGACACGACAGGCAAAAACCCAGTTTTTTCATCACCTGGTCAATTTTGAAATTTTTATGTTTTTTCTCTTTCTTTAACATGTTTTCTTTCAGAGTAGTGTAAAGAAAACATCCCAGATAAACATATCAGGAGTTAATTTAATAATATTTTATCTTTGTGCGTACCCAAATCCCTTCAAAATGCAGCTAAAGTTTGTGTTTTTAAACGCAGTGCAGCGCCACGATGCTTGTCTGAACCCCGTCATGTCTGGTATCATTGGAAAGGGCCCCCTTTCCTCAATGATGTCAATTCATCCAAACTTGATATCTCCAGCAGTATCAATTGCTAAATGTGATCGGAAATGGGAGGGTCTTATGCTAAACGTGGGCACTGATTGGCTGATCTCTTTGGGACAATGTCATTGGTTCACATTGGTCACATGACACGGTCCAGCAACTTCCTATTTGGCTTTGACCTATGAAGACAAAATACTGAAAGAAACGCATCCAAAATGTTTTTCAGAGGAAGACGGCACCGTTTATCTTTAGGAGACAACAGGATGTACCGCAATCAGCTGAAATATCTGCGAGTTCATGGCCATGAAGCGGTCAAATCAAACCAGGAGCGTGTTGCCAGTTGATCGCTGCGGCACAGTGTGTCTCATAGCAAATGCTGGACGTTTGAATCAGCTGATCAGTGAATTTGTTTAAATTTATATGTTCCGTATGTTTACTTCTACTAATTTGACTGGATGTGATGTCTATAAAAAGGTCTTTATTGCAAATATGTTGAATTTTACATCCAAATATCTGCGGGTGATTTTCTTTGTAGGTCCGCCAGCAGTAGATGTAAGAACGTCTGACTGATGCTGAGATTGTGTCCAAATGAAGCTCCTACGCATGCTGTGTTGAACATTTATCAGTTTCCATGAGCTATAAATGTCCTGCTTAGTTGTTCTCGTGAATCTGATTGGATCTGATGTCTGTAAACAGTGTTTTAGAACCAAAATGTGTAGAATTTTACAATCCAAAACTTTAAAGGCTGTTTTCTCAAAATGAGGTTTTTTTTTCATACTCTACTTCAGGAGTACTTTGAGAAACCAAACATTCAAGTTCTTCTCCTGACTGTATTCTTAAAAGTTTTTACTGAAGGATTTTTGATAACTCATTCACAGCCTGATTTATAGAACATTTCATCCCCAAAATATGCTAAAAAGGGAGTTTTTTCTGGTTGTTGACAGTATATTCTAAATTGTGTAGTGATAGAGATATCCAAAACCCCCTCTGTAAAAACTTTTGACTTTAATATGTGAACAAAATTCAAAAGAAACTTTGAACCTGGCTTAATCCAAGATTTTTTTCCCTTGAAATGTATGCAAATTATTGCATTTTGGGCCATTTTGCATATTTGAACATAAAATTTCAGAAAACTACCAATTACCCTACCGTGAGGAATAAACGAGGGAAGTTTCATGGTGATACGAGCTAGTTAGAATTTTTACCTTGTTTGTCTGTAGTGTCTCGCCTTAAATCATTAAAATCAAAGGTAATACTATTCATTTTATCTATCTATCTGTCTATCTATCTGTCTAAGGTAATGGTTATTTATCTTTCGTATTTCTACAACTCACTCTCTGTAAAATGTAGAATAGCAGGAAATGATCAAGGCTGCAGTTATAAATAATGCTGTTCCTACTTGTGACATGAAAAATTATCAAAATGGACTCATAATACACAATCCAGTATAATGATGTTTTACTCTCCCCTCAGCCTGCTTTGCCGAACACGGCAAGATGTGCTATATGTGGAGAAGGAGAGTTTGACGAATCAAATCCGAGCACCCATTCCCTCATGGAATGTTCTGTCTGTTCGCAGATTGTCCATCGTCAGTGCGTTAAGGTGAGTCTTGTCAGATACGCTGAACTCTTTGTTGATATTATTTGAAAAAAAAAACCCAAAAAACCAAAACGTTCCCTTTTTTAAAACTCACCTTCCAGTTTTGGACAACTCCAATTTTTTTCCCGAAAAATTAAATTGAAAATATATGTACATGTTTAGATTAACTTAAAAATTTCTACCTTTCGTTGTTATTTTTATTTTATTTTATTTTTTTAAATATACTGGTAAGATCCCTGATATACTGGTATATCAGTAAGATTTTCGGACAATCTTTTGCATTTAGGTCACTGATTCAGAAACTTGGAATCTGTGAATGTCTTTAAACTAGAGATGTTCCATTTTGGATTTTTTTACTGATATACCATATTGTCCAACTCTTAATTTCCGATATCTGATATCAAACAATACTGATTATATGCAAATAACTGTTTGGTTGTATCTTCATATTTTGAGAAACACAACTATATTCTGCTCTGAGAGCAAAGATCACAAAATAGATTTAACTCAGCCAGAGTTCATATTGGACATCTGGCTGTTTCATTTTAGTACTAGCAGGTATTAGCCAGCATGTGGCTAATTACAATGTTTCTGATAACTTGGTAACTTGACCAATAACTTGAAACCAGTCATATTGTAATAAGCTTCAAAACAAGTCGGTCTGTAGCAGCAGCAGCTACACCGTAGTCACATGACTCTAAAAAGAACGCTGAGATATGAAGTTCTTCCACAATATCAGGGACTTTTCCCTGTTAAGATCTTGCATAACGCAAGTGCACAGCAGAAACTTCCACAGCTTAAAATGGATTATTGGCAGGTTTCATTAATGTCGGCTCGTGATCTGAGATATAATCTTAAAGAATATTTAGTGCAACTCAACAGAATAAAACTGTTTTCAACATGACAAATATTTGAACTTTTTTTTTTCTGTCCACAGTAGTTTTTTCCCCAGCCATCTATGGACACAAAAGTTTGCAATAAGTCGCTGTTACATCATGTCACAGCATGTAGTTGTTGTATGATGTTAAAATTATTTAGTTATATCATGTGTCATGTGAACACTGTCATGGAGAGGTTACTTGTGACAGAGTTCATGAATACATCATACAGCAAGGCTGATTTTAAGGTTGAGGTTATCAGCACGATGCTACCACCCTGGCATACTCATTTAACCTTATGGTCACCAGACCTTTAGTCACTCGATCATGAATAAGCATTGCTTTGGTTATTTTGCTGTTCATAGCTGCATTTGAAGGTCAGGGTTGTTTTGTTTGTCTGTTTTCTTTGTGTGTGCTTAAGAATTTTAACGGTTCTGTTTCAGGATCCTAGTGAGGGAAAGATCAATAAAGATTTGCCCAGCTGCTGGGAATGCCCTAAATGTTACCAAGGCAAAGGCTCGGGATCAGAGGTACAAAATTCTGATGTAATTAGTATTAGTATTATATTAGTAAGCACAGCTGATGCAATATAAATTAACTGACGCTTTCACATCAGTCCTCCAGTGATGAGGAAAGTGAAGAGTCAGAGGGCTCATCTTCCATGTCACAGCCCAAACATGCATACCAGGAAGGTGAAGGAGCAAGACGAGGGAGACGCCGCAGACCTCCAGGGCGACCAACAGCACCACCTCCCTCACAGAAGCTGCTACTGCAGCATCAACAGAGCCGCAAAAGAGCAAGTGCACTAGAGCTCAGACTCAAGAAGAGGGTAAGTTAGACATGCTTTTTAGACATGTCTTTTAAAGGTCCACAATAAGTAGTAAATGTTTGATGTAGGTATTGAGTCTTACGTTTTTTGATTATCCAGCTTGTTTCAATGTCTTAACTGAAGTGTAAACAAACCTAAAGATCTTAAGTCTGAATAATTTGCTCAAAGTGTTATTTGACAGGTTTCACAGATGTACATTTTAAAACTATTTTGAGTTGGGGTTTTCCTGTTTAAAATGATTATTTCCCTCTTTTGTTTGTAGATAAAACTTGAGCGGAGCAAACTCTTGACGGTACTACTAC